>SKCR01001472.1:0-36712 GCA_019454045.1 Zanthoxylum bungeanum
ATCAAGAGACTTCTCAAAATGCATGCTAATATCACTTTCAATATCAATTAAACAATTTCAAACCCTAAGGTATGCAAAAAGCAAATTTAGGGTCCTATTTCCTTGTCCAAAACTGAAAATTGAGAAGATAGAAAGAGAATAGAAGCTTACCATGCTTGAAATGAAATTTGTATGGACCAAAAATGACTTGAACAATGATGATAGGAGAAGAAATTAGCATAAGAAGATCCCAACTTCTTGCTTTTTTTCTTCACGTTTTTGGCTAAGAGAAATGATGAGTGAATAGTGTTATATTTATAGGCAAAGTGTTTGATTTTTTTTAATTGAAATGGATGGCCAAGATTATGCCACATCACCCAAATCTAGGTCATTCTCGAATTCTACTGCAGCATCCACGAAAATCATAATTTTTGACCTGCTTCTGATTCGAGTTTGAAAAATATCCAACGCGGAAGTTATAGGTCTCGGTCTAAGATTTTCGATGATATAAAAATCATAAAAATCAAAGATCATATGAAAATATTACGGCCCAGATACAATGGGCTATCCAGATTGAATCTTGGAATAATTTCCATATCGGAACTGCGAGGAATTTATCGAATGTCCAAAACAAAATTTCACATGCACATACATGCTTGAACATGATTTATATCAAGTATCATACCTCCTATAAAATAGTAGTCGTCGGGATTACTGAGGTGTTACATATGGAAGAAACTCTCACAAAACTCCACAATCATTTTCCTTCTCTCCCCCAAAATGCACTAATGAAAATTTACAAAGCACGCACCGAAAGAATGAGGCTTCTTATGATCAATGGTATTCATAGTGATATTCGTTGGGGAATTAAAGCAAGGGTTCACTTGGAAAGTGAGTCATCCGACTCCTTGATTTCTTACACGCCAGTTTAGGGAAAAACATCTATGCTAAGAAACGAAGAGCTAAACAATTAGATGTTTGTTATAAATATGCACACTGGAAGTGCAACACTCGTTGTCGTTCTTTAAGAATGATATCTTACAATCGCGAAGACAAAATTGAATTCATTAAAGATGGCTTGAGTAAAGAGTATTTAGATGATATATCACTGACTCTTGAGACGCATTCTAGTGGACATGTTCATCGAGTGATTCGTAATTTGCATACATAATTTCAAAAATAAAGACAACAATACAGTCTCGGGAATCTGAATTAAAATACCTTGTTTGCCAATTTGTAAGAAAATTAGATGGAAAGCATATCCCCGACCCATAGAGGGCGTTCAAGCCGTTACTAGACGTAAAACTAGAGGATGATGTGAGCCACAATCACAACTACCCGTACATATTATTTCAATTTATTACTTTAATTTCCTTTACTTTAAATTATTATTTTGATATACTTTGATTTACCGTTTTGATTTTCTTTACTTTAATTTTGCCGACAGTATCTAAATTTTTTGACTTTCACGATCTATTTTATTGTTCATCTGACAATTATCATTTTGCTGGCACTAATGCTTTTATTTCTCACACTTTTTCAGGATCCATAAATACAGCTCGTCATTTCTCTTTTTGATACATCAAAAATGGAGAGATAACAAAAATGGAGAAAACTTCAAGATGACGAGTCACTAATAACTGTGTATTTTGTGGATCTAGCTTTGGTACTAAACCATAATTTATTGAGGCCACAATAGAATTCAGTAGAGTTATGGCGGAAAGCAACATGCACTTAATATATGGCGGTGGCAATCTTGAATTGATGAGATGTGTTTCAAAGGCTGTGCAAGAAATAGGTAGTCAAGTTTTAGTAATCATCCAAAAAACTTTAGCAGACAAAAATCTCATCGGAAAATCCAATGGAGAAGAATATATTATCTCAGGTTTGGCTAAAAGACTCACGGAAATGATTAATTATACTGACACTTTTATTGCTTTACCAGGTGGGCTGGGCACGTTGGAAGAAATATTCACAGTTGCTTCGCGGGAAAATTTGAACATTCACTGAAAACCTATTGGACTACTTAATGTAGATCATTTTTTCGATTTTCTTTTAAGATGCTAAAAGAATCGGGTTCATTTCGAAGCTGACAAAAGATATTGTTCTTACTACAGGAAAAGCTGATGAATTAATCGACCAAATGTTAGCCTATGAACCAAAAATCAACCTAATTCGTTCCAAGTTGGACTGGTCAGATAACGATCGTGGCAATAAACATAGAGTGGGTTTGAATCTTAATTTGTAACTTTTGGGTTAAATAGTAGTGTTGTTGATTCAATTTTCTTTTCCACACTAATCAGGTGATGTCTTCAAAACTCTACTCATTCTTATTCAGACATATAATAAAGAGAAAGTAATCATTCTACACTTATAGTTTCATTAAACCCTTTAATTTAGCATATTTGTGAAATAATAATTAAATTTATGTTTTATATATTTTTATTGTGATTTTTATTTTTTATGTAGGTGAAATATTATTTTGGATGCATACACGAAAAATGGACATGATATTTGGATTTTGGAGTCCGAAAACTTAAAAGGGCGTTCGAATAGTGTACAATTTCGGAAATCCCAACCTTCCGTTATTTTTCGTATTTTGACCATAACATTTTACTCTGATATTGGATTGAGGCAATTCTAGTTCCAGATGAAAGAAGACTCAAAAATCTATAACTTTTCTTTTTACAAGATTTTCTAGTTTTGAGGTTTCCAAGGCCGAAATTGATGAAAAATCTAAAGTGTGCTATATGTAATTCTTAAAGACAAAAAAAAAAAGAAAAAAAGAAAAAAAAAAGAAAAAGATATAAATGGTAGTGGGTTTTCATCCACGCCATCCACCTTTCGGTGGATGGTCTCTTCCTTCATATGTAATTGCAATTGTAGAGGTGTTGAGCACCTCTAAAACAGAGGTGTTCAGCACCTCAGTTCTGCAGTCGGATTTCCATACTTCTCTCTGAGAATTTTTGGAGTTTCAACTCTTGTGTGTTTTATTCTTCAAGCTTTGTTGTAATATTTTTCTTTCACTAATAAAATTATGTATGTTTTATTCAAATCATGAGTAGCTAATTTCATCATGCTGGGGTAAAGGGTTAAGCTTTTAATTTGAGAATATAAATTAAGCTTACTTATATTATAATATATGAATTGTAATCTAAAGACTAATATTTAATTTAAATTTGGACTGATTATTGACAAACTTTGTTACCGTCTATATAACTGATTTTTATATATTTTGTATAATTGAGTACTTATTTGGACTTGTTATAGACAAATGTTATCACCGCCTTTATGGTTGATTTTATATGTTTTGACATAATTAATTCATGAAATAAATTAACTGGAGAAATAATGACAATGTTTGTATTATAAAAAAAGTAATATTTCTCTAAATTTGAAATATTAAAAGTGGATCCCCTAACCCCGGTATTTTATTTTATTATTGTAGTCCAATTTAAAAATTGTCAGTCATTTCAAATAATTCAGACTTTTTATTTTTTTCACTTGAATTATTATTTCATTTTATTAAATCTATTTCATTTGGATCGACCTCAAACTTACCATGTTATTTTCTTACTCCGACACTCTTATACTTGTGAGTAAAGAACCAATTTGTGAGTGTGTCAAGTTTTTGGCGCCGTTGCCGGGGAATATAATTAAGTAGATATAATAATAATTTTTATTTTTATTTATTTTCTGCATCTCACTTTTTTTCTTCTTTGTATTTTTGTAGATCCAAAATGTCCTGATTGATCCTAAATGAATCCTGAACCCAGACATCCCACATATAGACAAACCATGTACTTAATTCTTCAAGGTCATAAGAGACAGAAAATTCAATAAAAAATGAGCTTGTATTTTGCCAAAGAATTTCTTGAATCATCTTTATCTAGAGATTCTTCCATAATATTTTGTAAGAACCTAATTCGAGAAATTGAGACAGCTGAATGAGAAATTCAATTGAGATATGAATTGACAAGAATTAGATTATAATAACTACATTTGTATTTTTTTTCTTTAGTCATTGATATCCCTAGTTCCGATATTTTATTTTATTAATGCAGTATAATTTTAAAATTGTTCATCACTTAATCAATTTAGCATTTTTATTTTTACTCGAATTGTTATTTCATTTTGCTAAATCTATTCCTTATAGATCGATCCCGAACTTATCAGGTTATTTTATTATTTCGACACTCTATACTTAGGAGTAAAGTACCACTTTGTGAGTATGTCATTTCCCCCTAAGGCTTTCTATGACTGATATGGCTAGGGGTTGGAAGATCTACCCTCAGGCCTTATTATGATGATGGTTCGAGGTTGGATGATTTCCCCCAAGGTCTTATTTTGACGATGACTCGGGGTCGGATTATTTCCCCTGAGGTCTTGTTGTGATTATGGCTTGGGGTTGAATGTTTTCCTCCAAGGCCTTTTTTTTGTGGTTGAGTGGCTCGGGTTAAGAGTTTCTCCTCCAAAGCCTTATTGCTTTGTGGGAAGTGTTGGGAGGGCAACGTCCCTCAGTATTATGTGATTAAAAAACATTAGAATTTTTGGCTAGAGGCCTATTGGTGGCAGCTCAGGTCAGCCTATAAACGATCAAGTGGTTTGAGGCAACCGTAGCCCTTGGTGATGATGGGGTTCTGCTATCAGATTTTGGCAAAGTATCAATCAACCTCGGCTCTGGTCGATTTTAAGAAGTTTGAATGGATTGGGAAAATCATGGCCACTGTTGGAATCGTATTTCCCTTCCAAAAATACGTTCAAGTTTTGGTGCGTTCATGTGATTTGGACATCTTATCTTTTGTATTGATAGAAGAGAATCAGACTATGTTACTAATAAGGTCAATATTTAATGTCAATGATGGATGAATGGCCCCCGACAGGTCATGTTATTAAATTGGTCCTTTAACTTGATCGAGGTCAATATTAAATTTGAGATTGCACATTAGAAATTTTTCTAGTATTGAAGAGTGGTTGTCCTAGATCGAGACTTTACTCGGTTTGTGCATCATAATGTACAACCTATGGAAGTAAACAAAATAATTTTTTATTTATTTACACTGTGATATCAATTACTATATTTTCCCATCAGGATTCTCAACCGAGAGAGCATCAGTTACAATTTTTGAATGATCGACCATGTTAGGAGTAGAAGTTAGAGCTGGAGCACGAGCAAGAACATGAGTTGGAGTTGGAGTAGGATATGGAGCAGCAGTAGAGGCGGTTGCAAGAGAGTTGTCTATCTGGGCTTATATAGGGATGTCTTTAGGAAGATGAGGCGTGACAGTTAAGTAAGCTGGGTCGCGAGCCATTCAGGCCACCTCCTCGAGGACCTCCTCGAAAGGTTCCTATCTCTTTGAGATCTTGAGGATCCGATGGAGTTTGCTCATGTCAACCTTAGGGAACTTATCGGTAATCAAGTCTACCGACTGCTCCAGACCTTCAGTAAGAGCATTTATCTGTACCGCTTCCATAAGCTCCTCGGTCTGGGCACGTAGGGTGGCCAACTCAGATTTGACCGATGTCAAGTCAGTCTTTGCCTTATTCATTCCTTTTTGGTAAGAGCCTTCAGGGCCAACTACTTTTCAAGTTCATGTGATCGGGTGGCCGCAACAACCTTAACATCATCTCGTTCTTTTTTGTGACATTATTAGCCCGATGGACCAACTTAATCTTTGCCTTCACAGCAACCAATTTTTTTCAATTTACCGCTTATTTTGGGTCAGCTCATTTTGTAGCCTTTGGGCCTAACCCCCTGGCACCGTTCTGGTTAGCACATCCAAGTCGGTGGCATCAAATAGTTCATCTATAAAAAAAATCATATTGGGTCAATATATAAAGAAAAAGCTGATAAATGAAGGGCTCGGGGTGAAGAGTTTTTGCCTTTTGAATGAAGGTGGCAACCTTATTGATGGCCTCCCCTGGTGAGATAGTTCGAAAGAAACAACGTCTTCGAATGTCACCATTTTGGCCATGTGTTGATGGATGGGATGAGGTGGCCTATTGTGGACCTCAGGTTCTTCGGGAGCTCTTCGACACGTAAGGTATCAGAAGAGGTGATTTTCTATTAGCCAGGGTCCACTAGAGCTTTCCCGTATTATTTTCCAGTTTGCCTAGGAGGGGTTCGCTCCTCTAGGCTCTGCTCGATTCATCACCATCGACTTGGTATGGTCTCCTCTTATATTGCCACGGGAGCATGGTGTTGGTGTAGTGGTTTGTGTTTGGGTGGTGGTGTCGTGGTTTTTTGTTTCCTTAGTGGTGTGGTGGCAAGGTGTATTGTAGTCAGTCGGGGTCGGGTAGAGCTCGATCCACCCCGAGCTTGGCGTTTGCCCAGGCCAGCAATAAAGGACTGGTGATCATTTTTCGGACATTGTTGTATAAGAAAGAAAAATACAAGTTAGAATGCCACAAAAATAAGTCCGACTAGACAAATAATATCAGGAAGCAACAATAGCAGTAAATAAAGTAGAAAGAAGGTTAGTAATTACTAGGCCTTCTACCAAATGGAGGAGATGTGGACGGTATAAGATTTGGCCGGCTAAGGAAGAACTGTTGACCAGGTTTAAGTAATGGCATATATATTGGCTGGCCACATTTATCTTCACCCTTGTTTGGTGATGAACCTGGGCGGGTCACCCCAACAAGCTATAAGGACGAGGATATGTAGTAAATTGTATATAAAAAAAAGTTTCTAAGGGAGGGAATTTGATAGGGTTGGGTGTTACCTCTTGTTCTAAAGACGTTGACCGGCGTAAACACACATGTATAACGCAAGATCACGTATCGTTCAAGTAGTATAAAAATATCGATCCCACGACGACTTAATATCTAATCTATTAATTTTATGAGGTCAAATGATTACTAGTATCTAACAGGTTGTTTGATTTATTTGAAATGGTGACGATTCTAAATTTAAAAACAAGTAAATAAAATTGTTCGAAAGTAGTAGGTTTTAAGAAAATTCAATATTAAAAACTATCTAGGGTTGTGATTTCTTCCAATATCATTTTAAGATGAAGTGGTTATTTTATGTTTGTGTAATAAATCGGTTTACTAACCTGGAACACTAAATTATGTAAAAGCCTATGTCGATGGTCAGACGCAAATACCCAGTTTAACCCAATTGACCATTCTGTCTATGTCAACCAAATTATATGGATTCATTAAGTTTAAGTTCCAATTATGGCTACCCCCGCCCGACAGGTATATGTCTATCCTGTAAGGAAATCTATTAAAGGGTTATTTATCCTCAAGGAATCGTGGGCTATTAAGTCTAAAGCTGAAACCTAAAATTCTTTTGTCAAGTTTATTTTAGATTTACCACATCAATCTTATTAGTGGCCAATTAACAAGACGCATTAAGCTTAAGACTTAATAAGTAACCTTTAAATTACCCAAACTATAATTTAACTCCTTATAAACCGGTGATATTGGATTTCATCACAATCCCAGATAACTGGCTTAGTTACGACACATATTTACGGGTAGTAAAAAAACTTAAATAAAATAAAATACATAAAGTAAAATACTGAAAATTAAATACTGAAAATTAAATACAATGAAAATAAAATGCTGTGAAAAGTAAATGCTGAAAAGTAAATTACTGAAAAGTAAATTGCTGAAAAGTAAATGCTGAAAAGTAAATTGCTGAAAGTAAATTACTGAAAAGTAAAAACTGAAAATTAAGAAAGAAAGTATTGTGCGTAAAAGTAAATTGCGGAAAGTAAAAACTGAAAAGTAAAGAAAAGAAAGGCGAAAGCGGAAATTAATTACTGAAGCTGTAAACAAACAAGATACACTCTTTAGTATTCTTAAGGAATTCCTTAGAAGAAAGTATCAATTTACAAATGAATTGGCTTGGTATTTATAGGCAAAATTTTGCCTCCACCAAATCAATTATTAATTGATCCACTAATTGCTCCACTAATTGGTGCAAGGAACAGTGAAACTGCCAGGATCTTTCAACTCCGAGGGAAGCTTCCTCTGAATGATGGCGTTGCATTCTTCTGATAATGCTACTGTCTTGTAATCTCTCAATCTTCATTTTTGTGAAAGAATGTCTTTCATGAATTTAAAATAGCTGGGCATTTGTTCTAAAGCTTCTACAAATAGAATGTTGATATCCAGCTTTTTGAAGATCTCCAGGAATCGAGAAAACTGCTTGTCTAGTTTATTCTTTTGGAGACGTTGTGGAAAAGGTGGAGGTAGAGTGATCCTTTCTTGATCGGTTTCCTTTGCTTATTTTTCCTCCATCTGTAGAACTGCTTCGCTGCTTTCTTTTGGAACTTCCTCAACAGTTGCCTTGAACTCCAACATTTTTTGTTAATTTCAGTAACGTTTTTTAATATAATGGCATGACATTGCTCCTTCCCCATGTTCCTCGGATTTGGTTCAGTGTTGTTTGGAAGGTTACCTGGCGGTCTGTAACTCTGAGCATTGGCCAGCTGTCCAATTTGATTTTCCAGTGCTTTAATAGAAGCAGATTGACTTTGAATTAATGTTGCTTGGATTGAAACAAAACATCATACCTAGCTGCTTGAGAGTCGTGTTTTGCTTCTATCTTTTTCAAGTGGGTCAGCACTTCTGTTATTCATGTTTCTTTGTCATACTCCTGGCCTTTGTTTTGCTGTTGGAATTCGGGTGGTGGATTTTTCATTTGCCCTGAATTGTTGTTCTATGAAAAATTGGGATGATTCCTCTACCCTGGGTTGTAGGTGTTGGAATATGGATTGTTCCCCTGTCTGTTGAAATTGTTGACATAATTCATCATCTCTTTATGTTGGTTTAGATCTGGTGCTTCTCCATATGGTGAACTTGTGGATCCAGTATTAACTTGCATGCTGAGAGTTTCCATGAATTTACATATTTGATCCAGCTTGGCATTCACTGCAGTGTTGGCTCCAACTTCATAAATTCCAGTAATTAGTGTTGATCAAGCTCTTTTCTGTTGCCACAAGGAATTATCGTTGGCCATTTTCTCAATTAGGTTCTCAGGCTTGGTCTTCTCCTTTTACCATTAGTGCTCCTCCAGCAGCGACATCAATTGTGGTTCTCATTATTCTAGAAAGTCCATTGTAAAAGGTTTGAACTTGTAGCCATTCTGTAATCTCATGGTGAGGACATTTCTGGAGTAAATCTTTGAATCTTTCCCAAGCTTCGCAGAGGGATTATGAATCTTGTTGCACAAATGATGTGATATCATTCCTCAACTTTGCAGTTCTGGTTGGTGGAAAGTACTTTGCAAGGAATTTGGTAGCTAGAGTGTTCCAAGTTTTGATGGAACCTGCTGGTAATGAATGTAGCCAAGCCTTAGCTCTGTCTTTCAAGGAATAAGGAAAAACATGCAGTCTCATTGCTTCTTCAGCTGCTCGGTTGTAATTAAAAGTGTCGCAAACTTCCAGGAAGTTGCTAATGTGGGCATTAGGATCTTCAGTTACATTCCCCCAAAACTGAACTGACAGCTGTATCATCTGGATGCATGTTTTGATGTCACACGTAGTTGCTAGTAAGAGAGAAAGTACAATACAAGAAATGAATCTGTCAACCACCGGAATGGTTCTGTCTCGAATGGGAATTGGTGGTGCAACTTCCAAAGGTTCAGGTTCCATGTTGATGATTGCTTCTTGGCCTTCTCGTCTTTTCCTTCTCAAATGTCTGATGGTTCTTTCAATCTCTGGGTCAAGCGGTCGGATTTCAAAGCTTCTGGTCCGTCTCATGTAGTGTCTGAAAACCTGAAACACAAGAAAAATAAATAATAAGTAAAAAGAAAATTAGATACAAGTAAAGCTATCTAACTCCAAAACTATAGTGAAGAAAATAAGTCCCCGAGAACGGCGCCAAAAACTTGACCGGCGTAATCACACGCGTATAGCGCAAGCGCACGTATCGTTCAAGTAGTATAAAAAGTATCGATCCCACGAAGACTTAATACCTAAGCTATTAATTTATGAAGCTAAATTTTTACTAATATCCAATGGATTGATTGTTTGATTGGGTGGTGATTTTAAAATTAAAACAAGTAAAAAACAGCATGAAAGTAGATTGAGAAAATTCAATATTTAGAAACTATCCAGGGTTGTGAATCTTTCCAATATCTTTTAAAAGATGAAGTGGTTATTTTACGTTTGTGTAATATATCAGTTTATTAACTTGGAACATGAAATTATGTAAAAGCCTCTTCCGATGGTCAGATATACCCAGTGTAACTTAATTAATCATATTCCTATGTCAACCAAGTTATCTGAATTCATTAAGATTAAGTTCCAATTATGGCTACCCCCACCCGACAGGTATATTCCTATCATGTAAGGAAATCTATTAAAGGGTTATCTATCCTCAAGGAAGATCATGGGCTATTGAGTCTATGGCTTAAACCTAAAATCCATTTTAAAAGTTCATTTCAAGTTTACCGAATCAATCTTATTAATGGCCAGTTAACAAGAAGCATTAAGACTAAGGCTCAATAAATAAACCTTTATATTACCCAAACCATAAAATAAACCCATTATTAACTAGTGATATTGGAATTCATCACAACCCCAGATAACTGACTTAGTTACGACACATATTTACGGGAGTAAAAGCTTAAATAAAATAAAAGACTTAAAGTAAATTGCTGGAAATTAAATACTGAAAAGTAAATGACGGAAAGTAAATGCTGAAAAGTAAATACTAAAAATTAAATACTGAAAAGTAAATGCTGAAAGTAAATTGCTGAAAAGTTAATAAAGTAAAAGTAAAATAAAAGAAAATGTTGAGGTAAAAGAATCCACTTTTATTACTTCTATTTTAGATATCTCCCTTAATATAATTATTAACTTTGCATGATAATTACCAACCAGCCATATAGGCGGTATCCAGATTAAGTCAAATTAATAATTAATACCAACCGACCAATCAGGCGGTATCCAGTTTAGTCAGGTTAAAACCAATTTCAATATTTACCAACCGACCATAAGGCGGTATCTTCATTAAGTCACGTTTTAACTAGTTTATATATTATATTTAAGGGAGATTAATCTAAATATTAGTAATAAAAGTTTAACATTTTCCCCAGCAAGGGGGAATTACCTCCTCATTACTAAAAGTAAATTGCTGAAAAGTAAAGAAAGGAAACTATTGTATGAAAAGGTAAATTGTAGAAAGTAAAGACTGAAAAGTAAGGAAAAGAAAGTGCGAAAGCTGAAATTAAATACTAAAAGCTGTAAATAAACAAGCAAGATACAATCTTCTTAGTATTCTTAAGGAATTAAATAGAAGAATGAATGAAATGAAACTGAAATTTCGGCCTCTATTTATAGGCAAAAGTTGACCCTGAGCGTCGCGACGCACACGTCATTATACGTCGCTACGCGTGTTTATCTTCGACGCGTGTCACGCCTTTTGCTGAGATGATGTCACGTGTTAGGGGCTGAATGATTAACTCAATAATTGTGCTGACGTGGCGCTGATGTGGCGTTGACTGAATTATTAACTCAATAATTGTGTTGATGTGGCGATGATGATTGTCGGCAGCATTGATGATGACACGTGTCCGGCGCACGTTAGCATGATTTGTTGTGATATTGATGTTAGTGTCCTACACATGCCAAGGATCTTCTAAGCGTGATTTGTGTGTGAATTAATCAAAGAAAGTTGTGGAAAAAACTCACCTTGATCGGTTTTAGGATTTCAAAATTCATTTGGATGTACTAGCTCGGAGCTTGAAAGCGAGTTCCAAACTCTCGGGTGAGTTTCCCTATCACCTTCACTTGACTCCTTATGTGCTATCATGAAAAAAGTTTGAAAGAAAATTACTCTCCAAGAGAAGCAAGATGTTCGGCCATGGGGAGATGAGGGAGAAGAGAGATGAAGTTGTTTTTATCATTTTCGAGTTTTCTAAAAACTAATACCAAAAACAATAATTCAAAAAGGTATATACTTTTTCCAAAAAGGCAAAATGTGTTGGACAAGAAAGCTTTAAAAGCTCCCAACCACTTCCATCACTCAAGTGACTTGTTGATGTAAGTTGGTGGGTCCCACACTTAAATTCAAAATTCAAGTTGGGTTGCTCAACACACTTCGGGCTCGGTTTCATTTAATCCGATTAAACGAATTTTCTGTCGCAACGTAATTAAATCCAATTTAATTAAAAAATAATGCTTAGTAAAATTATTACAGAATTCACTTATGAATTAATTTCAAATTAATTTGTTTGCTTGAATTAAAATTCAATTTAACTATTAAATTTATTTAACCGATTAATTCCAAATTATCGTGTTCTCTCTTCTTCACAAATTAATCCCAGATTAATTCATGACTGTAGGACACAGAAACTGGACGACACATGCTGTTCTAGACTAAGGGCCTAGTTGGAGTACGGAGTAGCCAACGAATGACTAAACCGGAGAATGATGGAGTCGCCACCCGTGTTGAACCGGAAAATGATTTAAGGCCGCACTCACCCCTCGCAAGGGAAGACCTCAAACCGTTGGGTTCGGAATGGTCTCTTACTTATGTCATTTGTAATGATTGGATTTGTGTAATATTAACCTAGTTTACGGAGACATGCATTGGTGGAGATTATTCTAAGCGCATTACAACTTAAATTCTTGATACAAAAATAATTAATCACATCACGCTTAAAATAAAAAAACAACATTACAACAACATAATCATGCTTCAAATACAAATTTAAGTGAAATGAAATATGTGAGCCTATTAAGTGGTACGGGGCGTTGTATCCCGAGTGCAAACCATATTACCGTCCATTCGGATTCGGCTATGGAATTTATGTCCGGGTTTCCATCCAATATACCACAAAAAAGGAACACATATTCCATTCACCCAAAATTACATCACGTACTAATTAATAACATTCATGCGACCGAGAACATAAATTGCATTTATTTCGTGTAAACTAATTCTAAATGACATGCTAAAATAGCCAAATAAACTACATGCGTTTCTACGTCATTATTTCATGTAAAATAATTCTAAATGACATGCTAAACTAATCATTCATGTTAATCAAACAAAAATACATTTCTTAAATCATTATTTCATGCAAATAAGTTTCATACAACATACTAAATTAATTTAACACATTAAACACATAAAAAACATTTTTTAGGCCATTATTTCATGTGAAGAAAATTTGTAATATAAACCCTCAGGTCTAACTTTTTTTGTCGTTGCTCGGAGGCGCGTTACATGGCCGTCGGAAAGGCTAAGTCACCACAATCGCACCGGTTCACTGTTGCAGTGTTTCGCTCACTGTTTTGCCACTTCACTCGCTGTTTTGAGTCCACTTCGCTCGCTATTTTGAGTCCACTTCGCTGCGTTCCAAGTCTTCGTGCTTTGCCCACTGGTTGGTAATGAATATAAGTTTGTTTTGGTGAATTTTGAGGGGTGTTGGGTTGCCGTAAGCTCGATTTCTCGAAGACTTATAAGTGCAGTTTTTGGTTCACTGTTTCGGTGATTTTGATCACTTTTGGGCGTGAATGAGCTGCTGTTTTGGTGTGGATAATGTGGCTTGGATGAGGCAACTTATGTACTGGTTTGAGAGGGAAATTGGGGTGGTTTTTAGGCGCAAGTTTCAGAGGCTAAATGAGGGGCAACTTGGGCGTGAACTGCAGTGAGTTTTGGGCTGTTTTGGCGTAAATGTTGGGGCTTATTGGGGCTGTTTTGGCGTGAATGTTGATAGGCAGTAGAGGGCTGGGCGTTTTGAAGGTTAAATGAGGTAATTAGGGAGCTAAATGGTAGCAAATGGCGTGAACAAGAAGGGGAACAGAGGGCTGAACGTGTGAAGAGTGGAGTGAAGGCAGTGAAGGTGGTGGCTTTAGGCATGAACACTAGGGGCTGAATGGAGTTGTTTTGATCTTTCAAATACTTGATATTTTGCTTCGTATATCCTTGATCTCTAATGGCCTCCCCAAGGCAGAAAAATCATGGTTTATATAGGCAATTTAGAGTGCATTTAATGGGTAGGTCAAGGATATTTTTTGATACCAAACTTGGTTGAAATAAAATGCATAATTGGATGGCTTTGTTGACATATACAAAAGATGGTTTGAAAAATGAATCAAAGGTGGTGGGATGGTGATGGGCGTGGGGTGTAGGGAATTAATGGTGTGGGGGGAAGTGCTTGACTTGGTGAGGGAGCTATTAAATGATGTAGGGTTGGTTTAATAAATGTCTTGGAAAGTTACATCAAGGTAAAAGGCAAGGTCAAATGTTAAAGTGAATAGGTAGAAGGGAAAATCATGATGGAATAGTGTAAGGAGGGTAGAAAAATGGTGTCAAGGTCGTGGGCCTCCTAGGTGGTGGGCTTGGTGCTTGGTTGGTTTTGGTTTAATGGGCTTTGGATGTGGATTTGGTGTCTAGGTGGGTTTGGAAGGGTTTGCGGTGATTTTCGGGCTGTAGGAACACTTTGAAACGACCATTCAGCAAGCAAACTCTAAGCGAACTTAGCGGATTAATTCCGAAATATATCATCTCTTGACTTTACCTTTCCTTCGACCGCTTTCCGCGAACTCCACGACTAAAAAGGCGGTGCCTCCTTTCAAGACTCCTCATCGGGTTTGGTATGCAAAAATGCAATGCCTACAATGACGTAATTAATCCCAAATTAATTTTTTCTTTGTTAATTAATCCCAGATTAATTCTTACAGTAATTAATCCCAGATTAATTCTTGCCGTAATTAATCCCAGATTAATTTTATCTCTGATAATTAATCCCAAATTAATTATGTTCGAGTCAAATGTCATCGGTGAATCTTTGGGAAGCGACCCAAGAGATCCCTGGATATGTTGGCAGTAAATACGGTCATCGGACTATCAGAATACGTGTGCACCCTGTACCACGTTCTTACTGATTACAAGGCATGGTTGGCTTCTAGCAAAGCATTGTGCCTACCCGATTCTCCAGAAATATTCAACGAAGAATATGTAATCTTTATCAGGCATAGTATACAGTGTATTGAATATTACGATCCAGTATCGGATGTCACATGCTAGGTCTGGGGCTGGAATTGTGTCTGCCCCGTACGAAGCATATATCGGATCACAAGCAACTAGTCTCTATAATCGGATAATCATGACCTAGTCATACTATCCTGATAGTTGCAGCATTTAAGAGTACCAGTTATGTATCCTACGTGATCATCATCTCCATTTGACTGAAGTGATACTTCCATCTTGACATCACACCCAATACACTACGATTCTCAGTATACCCAGAAGAGGCGTACACAGAACCTGTTAAAGCTCCGAACGACCAAAACCAAAGTATATTGATTGTCGCAAGTATTAGCAATGCATGTCTCAGGTTAAGTCCAAATACATCTACCCTAATTCGGATTCCCATAGACACATAGTCATACTACCAATGGAATTCTGAGGGGTCTATCCACAGCGAAGTTGTTCCCGATCTAACGGTTAACAGAACCTCCTATCACACTTGCATAAGTATCCAATACTTAAATATATGAGAACTATGACGTTAAGCTTCCATAACGCACACAAGTTCAATACTAGTCTATTCCGCATTATCGATGTCCAGTCTCGATAATACAATGACGAGGGATATTTAATGATTAAACCTTTTGTGGATTAATATTGTCTCATATCTTATTAATATGGTACTAATCATATGGACTTTTATCATTTATATATCCAAGTAATCCAATTACAAAAAGATAAAAGAGTAATTTCCTTTTTCACATAGTTAATTTGTACAAAGAACACCATCTCTTTTACAAATATTGATGCTATGGGTCATAATTGTCCAACAATCTCCCACTTGGCCTATAGTCAATCACTCAAGTGTCCAACACATGAACTATGTACGGGTCGCTAATGCTTATGCTGAGATGTCGCTTTCGCCAGCGGATATGCAAGGTTATCATCTGAAATGATCTTTTCGGTCTTGATATTGCCACGATGTATGATCTCACAAATCAGATAAAACCGTCGAAGTACATACTTGGATCGTTGATGAGACCATAATTCCTTAGCATGCGCTGTAGCCTAGTTAAGCTGCTAATAGAACTACTCCTAATCCAATTAGGAATTTTATAGATCCAAAATTCCTCTTTTGCTGCCTCAGCCTCAGCAATGTTTTCCGCTTTTGTTGATTCGGCAACAGTATCTTGCTAGGAAGATTTCCAACTCACTATTTCGTTGTTCAACCAAAATACGCACCCTTATTGCGACTTACAGTCGTCTTCATCGGTTTGGAAACTTGCACCAGTTAACCCAGTTACCTCAAGTTCTCATTCCCCACAGATTAATAAATCATCCTTAGTTCGTCTAAGATACTTAAGGATGTTCTTAACATCAATCCAGTGACCATCACCTAGATCGGCCTGATTATGACTCCACATGCTCAAAGCATATGAGACACCAGGTCGCGTACATGTCTTTCAATGTACGAGTTCTCGGAGAGTGCCAACAACTTTTAGATCTATACCAGTATATCCTTATTCCTAGAATAAAGGTTGTATCTCCCAAGTATTCCATGGAAAATTTTTAATGAAAGCCAAGTTTTCACCGATTGTTAACATGGGAATGTTATTTCCAAGAAATAATACATCATCAATGTATAGGACATCCAATGTCAGTGCGCTCCCACTAACCTTCTTATATACACAATAATCGTATTCGTTTTGAATGAAACCATATTGTAATATGATCTCATCAAAACATTGGTTCCAATAACACAATGATTGCTTCAATCCATAAATGGATCGAATTAACTTGCAAACCTTGTTTGCATGTTTTGGTATGACAAAACCGTCAGGGTGTTGTATAAAACATCCTCCAAAAGGTTTCCGTTAAGGAAAGCTTTTTTGACGACCATATGCCATATTTCATTATGAAATATGCAGCAATAGCAAGCATTATCCGAATGGATTTAATCATGGCAACAGTTAAAAAAGTTTCGTCGTAGTCGACACCATGTTGATGACGATACCCTTTCGCTACAAGCCTAGCTTTGTACGTTTGTATGTTGCAATCCATGTGTGCCTTCACCAT
Organism: Zanthoxylum bungeanum; assembly: GCA_019454045.1. Classification (NCBI taxonomy): domain Eukaryota; kingdom Viridiplantae; phylum Streptophyta; class Magnoliopsida; order Sapindales; family Rutaceae; genus Zanthoxylum; species Zanthoxylum bungeanum. The sequence goes on from SKCR01001472.1 coordinate 16,996, forward strand.
GAAGACTCATTTGCTACCAATAGGCATAATGCCTTCTGGTACATCAACCAGTGTCCAAACATGGTTGGTATACATGGAATCCATTTCGGACTTCATGGCCTCTTGCCATAAAGCGGAGTCGATACCTTGTATCACTTCCTCATATGTACTCGGTTTATTATCCTCAATAAGATTAACATCCACATGAGTTGAGATCAGAAACCTATACCCCTTAGGTTTTTTCTGACTCTCTCCGACTTACGTGATTCTTGTGTATTAGAAGTTTATGGAACAGTCTCATCCCTGACGAACTGTTCGTGTTCCGTTAGAAATTTGGTGCCAGGAACAGTATCACTCTGATTTTCATCAAGTTCTACTTTCCTCCCACTTACCATTGCATATAAGACCGCATGGAGAGCAACAAAAATTTGTTCTCTTGTGAGTTGTATAAGTAATATTCATTGGTTTCCCTAGGATAACCAATTACAAATCGGCACTTATCTGATTTAGGTTCTAGTTTGGTACCATCCAAATGTTTAATGTATGCCCAGCATTGTCAAATCTTCAGGAATGAGAAACCTGTTTCTTTCCTATCCATATTTCATATGGAGTCTGTCCAACAGACTTTGATGGAACCTTATTCAAAATAAGTATTGCATTGTTCAATGCGTATCCCTAGAAGGAAATTGGTAGCTCAGAGTGACTCATCATTAACCTTACCATGTCCAACAAAGTTCGATTTCTCCGTTCGGACACACCGCTCAATTGAGGTGTTTCGAGAGGAGTCCACTGTGAAATAATATCATACTCTTTCAAGTAATCGAGAAACTTATTGCTCAAGTATTTTCCACTACGTTCCAACTGTAATATCTTAATTCTTTTGCCCGTCTATTTTTCTACTCCGTGTCGAAACTCTTTGAATTTATCAAAAGTTTTCGATTTGTGTTTCGTAAGATACACATAACCATAACGCGATGCAACATCCGTAAAGGTTACGAAGTATTCAAATCCACCTCTAGCTTAGCTAGACATGGGCCCACTTACGTCACCATGAATGAGGGCTAACAGTTTGGTGGCTCATACACTTTTACCGCTAAAAGGCCTTTTAGGCACTTTGCCTAATGAACAAGATTCGCAGACATCATTTGAATTAGGATCAAATTCGTCCTAGTATTCACTCTTCGTTAGTGTGGATATATGAGTCTTGTTAATGTGTCATAGACAACAATGCCACTAATAAGTCTCATCTGGTTTACTCAGTTTGAGCCCTTTTGTTTGTCATGTTATATGTTTGAGATTCATTTATATTTGAAATATAAATAATTTTATTCATATCTAATGTGTATAGCTCAATATCATCTTTATAAAAAATATCACCCAGTGTTCTGGAACATAAAGGTATACCCGCAACGGGTTAAACCATATATAGAGATAATGTTTCTAGTCAAACCAAGTACATTATATTAGTTTCCTAATTTAAGTACATGCCCTAAGGGCAGTTCCAAAACTTAGGTTCCCATAGCCAAAATAGTGACTCTCGTCCCGTTTCTGACTCGCAGGTCGATCTCATCTGAAGCTAGTCTCCTGCTAATCAGCAGATCCCGCACATCAGTATATATGTATATACCACATCCAGTATCAAAATCCAATTTTAAAACTAGTAATGGACATGTTTATAACAAACATACCTTAAGTCAGAGCCTTGCTCGCTTTCACTTCCTTCATGTCTACTTTTTCCATACGGCAATTACGCTTCCAGTGACCTCATTTGCCATAATGTAGGCAGACGTCTTGGGATATGTCCTTTGTTTTCCCAGAAGACTATGACGATTTTGCCTTTGCCTTTTTTCTTCACACCCTAGAAGCCTTCGGCCAAGCCTTGGCCTTCTGGGATGTCGAAGTAAGATGCACCTTGCGCTTCTTGCCCTTTTAGAAGCTCTGGCTCTGCCTCCTTGAGCATAGCCATTAACTCTCCCAGAGTTTTCTCTTGGTTCATGATGAACCTGCCCCAGCTATCGGGTAGAGACTATAAGATCAAATATATGGAAGTCTCGGCCTCATAGGTAATGCCCAGCTAACCTAGCTGTTCGATGTCAGCAATCATCTACGACATCTAATGCTCGACAAATGTACCCTCTGACATACGCGAGTGAAAGAGCTTCCTTTTACGATTCGTACTTCTAGGATCTAAAGATAGATCTATGAAGATCCTTTAATTTCAACATCATGGTATAAGGATCTAATCCTTAGTTCTGACGGCGAAATTAAGGAGTCATTGCGGCAAGCATAACGGATTGAGCACTAAAGTTATCATCACAATGAGTTTTCTAAAGCTCATGCTCTACTATTTGCTTAACTCCGGGCTCAGGCCCGAGAGGTTTCTCTATCCAATAGAGTAACTTCTCAACTCCCATGACTTTCCTGAGATTCATTTCCCAATCAGAAAATTTACGTCGTTAAGGACATTTTTACCCAGGATTATGTCCTTTAACGCTAATCTTTCAGTCATCTTGATTGCTATAGTCTAACTATCTAATCAAAGATTTCGGATACACTCAAAATGTAATGGTTATTATAGTCCAACTATATAACCAACTACATGTTGGGTTTTCTAGGTCAAACCAAGATCAAATTAATCATATAAATGTGTGAATACATCAAAGTAAAGTTGCGGAAATACTCACTTTGATCGGCTTTGCGATGCGAAAAACACAAAAAATTTCTGCTCCTTTAAGCTTTCGGCCATGCCCTTTCTTTGTGCTCCATGTATTTTCTTCAAGCTCCAAGCTTTGATTTGAGATTCCATGCTCATGATGGGTTTCCTTATCACATTTGTAAGACCTCTTTAGTGTGCTAGCACTTGGAAAATTTTGCCACAAATTGTTTCCTTTGGTCCTTGTAACTCTCGGGCATGAGAGAAATTTTGAGAGAAAAATTGGCTTCCAAGCCGTGGGGGAGAGAAGAGAAGAATAAGTGTCTTTTGTGTGTTATGTAATCTAATTACACAAAATGAAAGTCAAATACCAAAAATAATAAAAATGGTAAATGTCTTTCAATCCATCACACTTGTGTGTTTCACACTCAACCACCTACCAACAACTTCCATCAACTTAAAAGTGACAAAGTTGACTAGTGATGTGACGCGTGATGTGACATTTGGGCCCCACTTGATTCAAAATGTGAGTGGGCCCGCAAACACTCCCGGGCTCGGGTTCGCTAATTCTGAATTAATGAATTTTCCGTTGCGACGTAATTAAATCAAATTTAATTAAATAATTATGCCTATAAAAATTACTATTCACGTCGCTTGCGAATTAATTCTAAATTAACTCGTTTACCCAAATTAAAATCTAATTTTAATTCCGCGTCGAAATCTAATTTCGTTTAATATATCGAATATAATATTTTATCGATTAATTTCAAATTAATCGTTCTCTCTCTTTAAATAATAATATTATATCCCAAATAAAATATCTCCGTAATTAATCCTAGATTAATTTTCTCTCTCTTATAATTAATCTCAGATTAATTATGTACGAGTCATACGTCATCGGTGAATCTTCGGGAAGCGACCCATGAGATCCCTGGATATGTTGACAGTAAGTCCGGTCGTCGGACTATCCGAACACGTACGTACCTAGTACTACGTTTTTACCAATTTACCAGAAATGGTTGGCTTCTAGCAAAGCACCGTGCCTACCCAATTCTCCAGAAATATTCTTAAAGGAATATGTAATCTGTATTAGGCGTAGTATACGTAGTATTGCATATAGCGATCCAGTATCGGATGTCACGTGCTAGGCCTGGGGCTGGAATTGTGTATGCCTCGTACGAAGCATATATATCGGATCTCTGGTAACTAGTCTCTATAATCGGATAAACATGACCTAGTCATATTATCCCGATAGTTGCAGCATACAAGAGTACCAGTTCCGTATCCTACGTGACCATCATCTCCATATGACTGAAGTGATACTTCCATCTTGACATCACACCCAATACACTACGATTCTCAATATACCCAGAAGAGGAGTACACAGAACCTGTTAAAGCCCTGGATGACCAAAACCAAAGTATATTGATTGTCGCAAGTATTACCAATGCAAGTCTCAGGTTAAGACCAAATACATATACCCTGATTCGGACTTCCATAGACACATAGTCATACTACCAATGGAATTCTGAAGGGTCTATCCAGAGCGAAGCTGTTTCCTTACCATCGGTAAACACATCCTCCTATTATACTTGCATAAGTATCCAATACTTAAATATATGAGAACTATGCCGTTATGCTCCCACAACGCGCACAATTACAATACTAGTCTATTCCGTATTATCTATGTCCAGTCTCGATAATACTACGACTAGAGATATTTTAATGATTAAACCTTAGTGGATTAATACTATATTATACCTTATTAATCCGGTACTAATCATATGGACTTTTATAATTCATGTATCTTGGTAATCCAATTACAAATGATAAAAGAGCAATTTCCTTTGTCACATAGTTAATTTGTACAACAACACTATTTTCTGTACAAATAGTGATGATATAGGTCATAATTGTCCAAAAATCTCCCACTTGGCCTATAGCCAATCACTCAAGTGTCCTACACCTGAACTATGTACAGGTCGCTCAAACTTCTGCTGAGAAAATACTTTCGTCAGCGGATTTGCAATGTTATCATCTGATGCGATTTATTCGATCATCACATCGCCACGATGTATGATCCGACGAATCAAATGAAATAATTGAAGTATTTATTTGGATCGTTGATGAGACCATTAATTCTTTAGCCTGTGTTTTAGCCTAGCTCAGCTGCTAACAAAACTACACCTAATCTGATTAGGATTATTATAGGTCTAAATCCCTTTTATTGCTGCCTCAGCTGCAGTAATGTTCCGCTTTTGTTGTTTATTCGGCAACAGTATCTTGCTTGGAAGATTTCCAGCTCACTGTTCTGTTATTCAAACTATGTAGTACCATTACTACGACTTATAGTCGTTTTTATCGGTTTGGAAACTTGCAGTAGTGAACCCAGTCACTTCAAGTTCTCCTTCTCCATAACTTAAGAAAGCATCCTTAGATCATCTAAGATACTTAAGGATGTTCTTAACATCAATCTAGTGACTATGACTTTGATTGGCGTGATTGTGACTCCATATGCTCAAAGCATGTGAGACACCGGGTCGCGTACATATCTTTCAATGTACGAGTTCTCGGAGAGTGCCAATAACTTTTAAATCTATCCCAGTAGATCCTTATTCCTAGAATAAAGGTTGTTTCTCCCAAGTAGTCTATGGAGAATTTTTCATGAAAGCCAAGCTTTCACCGATTATATTATGGGAATGTCATTTCCAAAAAATGATATATCATCATTATTTAGTGCATTCACTGTCAGTGCGCTCCCACTAACCTCCTTATATACACAAGAATCATTTTCATTTTGAATTAAATCATATACAATTATGATTATATCAAAACGATAGTTCCAAGAACGCAATGCTTGCTTCAATCCATAAATGGATCGAATTAACTTGCAAACCTTGTTTGCTCGTTTTGGTACGACAAAACCGTCAGGATGTTGTAAACATCCTCCAAAAGGTTTCCGTTTAAGGAAAGCGATTTTGACGTTCAGCTGCCATATTTCATAAATAAAACATGTAGCATTAGCAAGCATTATCCAAATGGATTTGACCATGGCAACTAGTAAAAGGCTTCGTCGTAATCGACACAATGTTGATAACGATACATTTTCGCTACAAGCCTAGCTTAGTACGTTGTATGTTGCCATCCATGTATGTCTTCCTTGAAGACTTAAATATTACCAATAGGCACAATGCCTTTCGGTACAACAACTAGTGTCTAAACTTAGTTGGTATACATGGAATCCATTTCGGACTTCATGGCACTTTGTCATAATAGGGAGTTGATATCTTGTATCACTTCCTCATACGTAGTCGGTTTATATCTTCCTCATTAATATTGACATCTTTACAAGGTGAGATCAGAAACCCATACCTCTTAGGTTTTTTTCTGACTCTCTCCGACTTGCGCGGTTCTTGTGTATTCGAAGATTATAGTTTCATCCCTGATGAACTATTTGTGTTCCATTAAGGACTCGGTGCCTGGAACAGTATTACTCTGATTTTTATTGAGTTTTACTTTCCTCCCACTTACCACTGCATATAGGTATTCCTCTTAGAAAATCGCATGGCGAGTAACAATTACATTGTTCTCGTGTGAGTTGTATAAGTACTATACTTGGTTACCCTTGGTTAACCTACAATTTAGGCACTTATCCGATTTGGGTTCTAGTTTGGTATCATCGAAACATATGCCTAACATTCCCAAATCTTCAGGAATGAGAAAACTCGATTTCTTTCATGTTCATATCTAATATGAAGTCTGTCAAACAATTTTCATGGAACCTTATTCAAAATAAATTTTGCACTGTTTAATACGTATCCCTAGAAGGAAAATGGTAGCTCAGAGCGACTCATGATTAACTTTATCATGTCCAACAAAATTCGGTTTCTCCGTATGGACACACAGTCAAATTGAGGTGTTTCCGGGAGGAGTCCACTGTGAAAGAATACTATACTCTTTCAGGTAATCGAGAAACTTATTGTTTAAGTATTTTCATCACGGTCCAATCATGATGTTTTAATACTTTAGTCGATCTGTTTGTCTACTTCGTATCGAAACTCTTTGAATTTATCAAAAGTTTTCGATTTGTGTTTCGAAAAAAACACATAACCATAACGCGATGCCACATCCGTAAAGGTTACGAAGTGTTCATATCCACCTCTAGCCTAGTTAGACATGGGCCCACTTACCTCACTATGAACGAGGGCTAACAAATCGGTGGCACTTATACTTTTACCAAGTAAAATGTATTTTATGCACTTTGCCCAATAAACTAGATTCGTAGACATTATTTGAATAGAATCAAATATGTCCTAGTACCCACTCTTCGAAAGTGTGGATATACTAGTCTTGTTAATTGTGTCCCAAACAACAATGCCACAAATAAGTCTCATCTGATTAATTCAGTTTGAGCTATTTGTTTGTCATGTTATACGTTTGAGATTCATTTATATTCAAAATATAAGTACAGTTATTCACATCTAATGTGTTTATCTCAATATCATCTTTATAAAATAAAACACTTTAGTGTTCTAGGATATAAATGTATACCTGCAATGGGTTAAACCCTAAGATAGAGATAATGTTTCTAGTCAAACTAGTTACATTGTAACAGTTTCCTAATTCAAGTACACACCCGAATGATAGTTCCTAAACTTAGGTTTCTACGGTTAAAACAATGACTCTCATCCTATTTTCGACTCGCAGGTAAATCTCAACTAAAGTCAGTGTCCTGCTAATCAGCAAATACTGCACACCAGTACATATTTATGTACAACACTTAGTATCAAAAATCCAATTTTGAAACTAATAGTGAACATGTTATAACAAACATATTTGAAGCCGGAGCCTTGCACCATCTTCACTTTCTGCATGTCTGCCTTGTCCATACGACAGTCACGCTTCCAGTGACCCCGTTTGCCACAGTTTAGGCAGACATCTCGGGATATATCCTTTTGTCTTCCCAGAAGATTGTGATGATTTTGCCTTTGCCCCTTTTAGAAGCTCTGGCTCTACTTCCTTGAGCATAGCCATCAACTCTCCAAGAGTTTTCTCTTGTTTCATAATGAACTTGTCCCAGCTTTCGGGTAAAGACTATAAGATCAAATATTTGGTAGTCTCGACCACGTAGGTAATGCCCAGCTAACCTATTTGATCGATGTCAGAAATCATCTGCGACACCTAGTGCTCGACGGATATACCCTCTGACATACGCGAGCTAAAGAGCTTCTTTTGCAATTTGTACTTCTAAAATCTAAGAATAGATCTATGAAGATCTTTAATTTCATCATCAAGGTACAATGATCTAATCCTTAATTTTGACGACAAAATTAAAGTGTCCTTGCATTAATCATAACGGATTGAGCACTAAGGTTATCATCACATGAATCTTCCAAAGATCATGTTCTACTATTTTCCCAACTCCGGGCTTAGGCCCAAGAGGTTGCTCTATCAAATAGAGTAACTTCTTAGTTCCCAGGACTATCCTGAGGTTTTATTCCCAATCTGAAAATTAAAGCCGCTTAAAGACATTTTCTCCCAGGATTATGTTATAAACGCTAATCTTGCAGTTATCTTGATTGCTATAGTCCAACAATCCAATCAACGATTTCAGGTACTATTGATTATAATGATTACTATAGTCTAATTATATAATCAACTATAATTTGTTTGGTTAAATTCAAATATATTGATTACTATAATCCAATTATATAATCAACTATAAATTGAAGTAGTTTGAATACAGTCCAACTGTTTAATTAAAATAACGATTAAATATTAGTCCAACTAATATATATTTATGTATTAACGAAAAATTGAAATGAGCGAGTATTGGCAAGTATCTAAACGAAATTGCAAATTTAATACTTGCCTCCCACTATTTTTCGGCGAGCCTCTAACCCTCATTTGAGTACTTGTGAAACCTTGTTTCCTAGTGGGCTAGGATCCCGTTAAATAACACACAACCTTGACTTTGGCCAACAAGTTGTATGATATTTAACTAGGTAGATCTCTAAGATCAATTGGATCTCATCCAATTCCTAGATCCAATAGGTGGACATCCAAATCTGAAACATATATCTTATATATGCCAATATATCCAATATATTGCCTAACATTTTTCCTCTGAATCAACTAAGCCTTGGCTTTGGCACAACAAGCTTAATGATTCCAGTTAAGCGGGACCCATTGACTTTGGAAAGCTTCGTAATCGATGTCGATGGACAAGAATTGATCTTGACTTTGGCCAACAAATCACAACTTGGACAAGACATGCGATATGGAACAAAGCCTTCATGATTCAAACACATCCGCGATGGACAAAGGTCTTGACTTTAGCCAACAAACCAGTGCCAATCTTGGATATTTAGAATGAATCATTCAATGGAAGGAAAAACGTTTAATATTTGTTGAGGGATTTTCGCGTAATTGGCAACCAATTAATTATCTTTGATTAGGTCTCATCATACACCCTTAAACATGCATTCTAAAAGCATAATAAGGCGTGATAAATAAATTAATAATGATATACGGATGGATATTTAAAACATTTTGTTCCTAGAACAAATCTCTCCATTTCCTTTCTCTCGTTAGCACTATTCTTACTTCTACCCAATTACATAACACTTCTAAAGAAACCTCATTTACATTTAGGGGAATATGTGAGAAGAGAAATACAAAGAGTCAATAGGTAATAGGCTGGACACGCAGGTCCAATTTAATAAATTCTAAATTTATTACAACAATTTCCAAAATTACCCTCACCCATCTAATATCCATTCGATATACATTATTCATACATCACATCCATGTATTCACACAAAGCATGTTATCAATCAATCAATCTAATCCAATTAATTAATCTAAAATTAATGACCATCCAATGTTCAAACAACGATTTGATTTGCGCGAGTCCAACTCGTTTTAAGAATAAGTACTCAAAGTACGAATTCTTGAATTATATCAAACTACAATATTAAATCCAATTTAATTTGTATTTAATACTAATTCTTTATTTAATTCTAAATTAAATAATTACACTTTATTAATGAGCCTTTGCGACTTAGATTCTAAATCTAATCTTAACGGGTCTCAAAGCCCAATTAACATCCAATGTCAATTTAATTAAGGTCCAATGGGCTTTCAATTAATTTATAAGGCATTGACTTTGGCAACCAAAGCCCAATAAGGAATCACCATTTGCCAAGAATCAATTTAGGCCCATTAGGCCCAATTAAAATATTAAAGGTCCATTATATTATATTTGGACTTTATGGATATGGTTTTGGGCCCAATTGGATCCAACCAATTAACCTTAACCAAACTTGGCCCAACCAAGCCCATTAAGCCCAAATACAACTTATTAGCTCAATTCCAAATTTAGCCCAATTAATTTAATCACAATATTCCAACTATCATAATTAAATTAATTAAAGTGTTTAGCCATAATTAATTATTCAAATTAACATTTCCAAAACACTAATTTACATAATTAATCATGCTTATCATCATCAACACATGTCCAACATTATTGAATCAAAAAATCAACTCATTTTCATGTTTTGATGTCACGGTAATTTAGGGATTTTAAATCCGATTTCGATTTTAATCCAATCAAATGCTAAATCAATTTATCCCAAGTCTTTCAACTCATCCAATGATCAAAAAACAAAAATCACCATGACTTTAGGGCACCTACACCATTCGGCCAAGCCAAATTTTTGGGGACAAATAATCCAATTCAATTTTCATCAAATTGATCATGCATAACTCCAAGTTATCATCATTCAAGCAAACTCAATCAAATAATTTCATCAAATCATGCTCAAATCAATTTTACCCAAATTTTACCCTAAATTCAATTTCATGCTTAATCATGGCTCTGATACCATTTTTGGGTTTTCTAGGTCAAACCAAGATCAAATTAAGCATATAAACGTGTGAATACATCAAAGTAAAGTTACGGAAATACTCACTTTGATCGGTTTTACGATGCGAAGAACACAAAAAATTTCTGCTCCTTAAAGCTTTCGGCCATGCCCTTTCTTTGTGCTCCATGTATTTTCTTCAAGCTCCAAGCTTTGATTTGAGATTACATGCTCATGAATGGGTTTCCCTATCACATTTGTAAGACCTCTTTAGTGTGCTAGCACTTGGAAAAATTTGCCACAAATAAATCGTTCTCTCTCTTTAAATAATATTTTATCCCAGATAAAATATCTCAGTAATTAATCCTAGATTAATTTTCTCTCTCTTATAATTAATCCCAGATTAATTATGTGTGAGTCATACGTCATCGGTGAATCTTCGGGAAGCGACCCATTAGATCCCTGGATATGTTGGCAGTAAATCCGGTCGTCGGACTATCCGAACACGTACGTACCTAGTACTACGTTTTTATCGATTTACAAGACATGGTTGGCTTCTAGCAAAGCACCGTGCCTACCCAATTCTCCAGAAATATTCTTAAAGGAATATGTAATCTGTATCAGGCGTAGTATACGTAGTATTGCATATAGCGATCCAGTATCAGATGTCACGTGCTAGGCCTGGGGCTGGAATTGTGTCTGCCCCGTACGAAGCATATATCAGATCTCTGGTAACTCATCTCTAAAATCGGATAACATGACCTAGTCATATTATCCCGATAGCTGCAGCATACAAGAGTACCAGTTCCGTTTCCCACGTGACCATCATCTTCATATGACTGAAGTGATACTTTCATCTTGACATCACACCCAATACACTACGATTCTCAATATACCCAGAAGAGGCGTACACAGAACCTGTTAAAGCCCTGGACGACCAAAACCAAAGTATATTGATTGTCGCAAGTATTAGTGATGCAAGTCTCAGGTTAAGACCAAATACACCTACCCTGATTCAGACTTCCATAGACACATAGTCATACTACCAATGGAATTCTGAGGGGTCTATCCAGAGCGAAGCTGTTTCCGTACCATCGATAAACACAACCTCCTATTACACTTGCATAAGTATCCAATACTTAAATATATGAGAACTATGTCGTTATGCTCCCACAACGCGCACAAGTACAATATTAGTCTATTCCGTATTATCTATGTCCAGTCTCGATAATACTACGACTAGGGATATTTTAATGATTAAACCTTAGTGGATTAATATTTTCTCATATCTTATTAATCTGGTACTAATCATATGGACTTTTATTATTCATGTATCTTGGTAATCCAATTACAAATGATAAAAGAACAATTTCCTTTGTCACATAGTTAATTTGTATAACAACACCATGTTCTGTACAAATAGTGATGCTATAGGTCATAATTATCCAACACTACAAATGGAGTAGTTTGAATACAGTCTAACTGTTTAAATAAAGCAATATTCAATATTAGTCCAACTAATATATTTATAACAACGATAAATTAAAATAAAAGAGCGTGTATTGGTAAGTATCTAAACGAAATTACAAATTTAATACTAGCCTCCCACTATTTTTCGGCGAGCATCTAACCCTCTATGGAGTACTCGGGAAACCTAGTTTCCTAGTGGGCTAGAATCCCGTTAAATAACACACAACCTTGACTTCGGCCAACAAGTTGTATGAAACTTAACTAGGTAGATATCTAAGATCAATTGGATCACATCCAATTCCTAGATCCAGTAGGTGGACCTCCAAGTCCAAAACATATATCCAATATATGTAAATATATCCAATATATTTCCTAACCTATTTCCTCTGAATCAACTAAGCCTTCACTTTGGCTCAACAAGCTTAATAATTCCAGTTAAGCGGGACCCATTGACAATGGGATAGCTTCGTAATCCACATCGATGAACTAGAAGTGACCTTGACTTTGGCCAACAAGTCACAACCGCCCAAGACATGCGATATAGAACAAAACTTTTGTGGTTCAAACACATCCGCAATGGACATTGATCTTGACTTTGGCCAACAAACCAATGCCAATCTTGGATCTTGAGAGAGAACCACTCAATGGAAGGAAAACGCTTAATATTTGAGTGAGGGTTTTTTGTGTAAATTGGCAACCAATTTATTATCTTTGATTAGGTCTCATCATACACCCTTAAGCATGCATTCTAAAAGCATAATAAGGCGCGAAATAAAATAATAATGATATACGGATGGATATATAACAATTTATTCCTAGAACAAATCTCTTAATTTCCTCTCTCCCGCTAGCACTATTCTTACTTCTACCCTATTACATAACACTAAAAGAAACCTCATTTACATTGAGGGTAATTGGTGAGAATAGAAATACAAAGAGAATAGAGATAATAGGCTGGACACGCAGGTACAATTTAATAAATTCTTAATTTATTACAACAATTTCCAAAATTGCCCGCACCCTTCTAATATCCATCCGATATACATTATTCATACAATACATCCAAGTATTAACACATATCATGTTATTCAATCAATCTAATCCAATTAATTAATCTTTGAATTAATGATCATTCAATGTTCAAACAACGATTTGATTTGCGCGAGTCCAACTCGTTTAAGAATAAGTACTCAAAGTACGTATTCTTGAATTATATCGAACTACAATTTTAAATCCAATTTAAATTGTATCCAATACTAATTCATTTTTAATTCCAAATTAAATAATTACACTTTTAATAGTGCCTTTTAGATTGGATTCCAAATCCAATCTTCATGGGTCTCAAAAGCCCAATTAGTATCCAATACTATTTAATTAAAGTCCAATGAGCTTTTAATTAATTCTTAAGGCATGGGCTTTGGCCAATATGGATCCAATCCAAGATGCCATGGTCCAATAACGAATCACCATTTTGTCAAAAATCAATTTAGGCCCAATTAAATCATTAAAGGCCCAAAAGTCATATTTAGACTTTATGGAAATGGTTTTGGGCCCAATTGGATCCAACCCAATTGTCCAAAACCAAATTTGGCCCAACCAAGCCCATTAAGCCCAATTATAACAAAATTAGCCCTATCCAATTTAAAGACTAATTTAATTAATATAACATTCCAAATATCACATTAATTTTAATTAAAGTGTAATAGCCATAAAAAATTAGTTAAACTAATATTTCCAAAACATCAATTAAACTAATTAATCGTGCTATAAATATTCAATTCATGTCCAACACAATTGAAGCAAAATCAATCCATTACACATGCTACATACTCACGGAAACATCATGAAATAAATTCAATTCCGATTTCAATCCAATTAAACCAACAATTAATATTCATTTCATGCTTTAAACTCAGCCAATAGTCTAAAATCAAAAATCACCATGAGAAATCCTAGGGTATAAGTTTCGGCCAAGGAGGGATTTTAGGGAAAATTAATCTAATCATTTTATCTCAAATCCATTGATTCACAAATCAAATTTATCATCATCAAAGCTCAACCAAACAACCAATTTGAAGAAATCATGCTCCAAACACAAAATCCCCAAATTAAAGTATATAAACCCTAGAATAGAATAAAGTTTAGATCTCGTTCTGATACCATTGTTAGTGTCCTACACATGCCAAGGATTTTTTAAGCGTGATTTGTGTGTGAATTAATCAAAGAAAGTTGCGGAAAAAACTCACCTTGATCGGTTTTAGGATTTCAAAATTCCTTTGGATGTAGTAGCTCGGAGCTTGAAATCGAGTTCCAAACTCTCGGGTGAGTTTCACTATCACCTTCACTTGACTCCTTATGTGCTAGCATGAACAAAGTTTGAAAGAAAAATTGCTCTCCAAGAGAAGCAAGATGTTCGACCATGGGGAGAGGAGGGAGAAGAGAGATGAAGTTGTTTTGATAATTTTAGTTTTCTAAAAACTAATACCAAAAATAATAATCAAAAAGTGTATATACTTTTTTTTCAAAAAGGCAAAGTGTATTGGACAAGAAAGCTTTAAAAACTCCCAACCACTTCCATCACTCAAGTGACTTGTTGATGTAAGTTGGTGGGTCCCACACTTAAATTCAAAATTCAAGTTGAGTTACTCAACACACTTCGGGCTCGGTTTCGTTTAATCCGATTAAATGAATTTTCCGTCGCAACGTAATTAAATCCAATTTAATTAAATAATAATGCCTCATAAAATTATTACGGAATTCGCTTACGAATTAATTCCAAATTAATTCGTTCGCTTGAATTAAAATCAAATTTAATTCCGCATTGAAATCCAATTTAACTATTAAATTTATTTTACCGATTAATTTCAAATTAATCGCGTTCTCTCTTCTTCACGAATTAATCCCAGATTAATTCATGACGTAATTAATCCCATATTAATTTTCTCTTTGTTAATTAATCCCAGATTAATTCTTGCCGTAATTAATCCCAGATTAATTTTCTCTCTCATAATTAATCCCAGATTAATTCTGTTCGAGTCAAATGTCATCGGTGAATCTTTGGGAAGCAACCCAAGAGATCCCTGGATATGTTGGTAGTAAATATGGTCATCGGACTATCCGAATACGTGCGTACCATGTACCACGTTCTTGCCGATTTACAAGACATGGTTGGCTTCTAGCAAAACACCGTACCTATCCAATTCTCCAGAAATATTCAACGAAGAATATGTAATCTTTATCAGGCGTAATATACAGTGTATTGCGTATTACGATCCAGTATCAGATGTCACATGTTAGGCCTTGGGTTGGAATTTTGTCTGCCCCGTACGAAGCATATATCAGATCACAAGCAACTAGTCTCTATAATCGGATAATCATGACCTAGTCATACTATCACGATAGCTGCAGTATTTAAGAGTACCAGTTATGTATCCTACGTGATTATCATCTCCATATGACTGAAGTGATACTTCCATCTTGACATCACACCCAATACACTATGATTCTCAGTATACCCATAAGAGGCGTACATAGAACCTGTTAAAGCTCTGGACGACCAAAACCAAAGTATACTGATTGTCGCAAGTATTAGCGATGCAACTCTCAAGTTAAGACCAAATACACCTCCCTGATTCGGATTCCCATAAACACATAGTCATACTACCAATGGGATTCTGAGGGATTTATCCAGAGTGAAGCTGTTCCCGGTCCAACGGCTAACAGAACCTCATATCACACTTGCATAAGTATCCAATACTTAAATATATGAGAACTGTGATGTTAAGCTTCCATAACGCGCACAAGTGTAATACTAGTCTATTTCGCATTATCGATGTCCAGTCTCGATAATACTATGACTATGGATATTTAATGATTAAACCTTTCGTGGATTAATACTGTCTCATATCTTATTAATATGGTACTAATCATATGGACTTTTATCATTTATATATCCAAGTAATCCAATTACAAAATGATAAAAGAGCAATTTCCATTGTCACATAGTTAATTTGTATAAAGAACACCATGTCTTTTACAAATAGTGATATTATGGGTCATAATTGTCCAACAGTTGACACGTGGTAGGCGCACGTTAGTAGATTCGGCCCACGTTAGTAAACGGCACATGTTAGCATGGCGCACGTTAGCAAGGCACATTTTAGCAAATCTTCTCTGATTGTGACACGTGTCCTGGTGCATGTTAGCAGACTTCGGCACACGTTAGCGGTCGCGACGTGCCAAATTACAGTTTTGCCTTTTTTATCTATTTTTCACTGTTTTGGCCCCAAATCACCTCCAGAGAGTCCTGAAATTTTATTTCTCTACAAAATAACACAAAACATATCAAAATATTCACAAAACTCAAGAAACTATACAAAATATTAGGTCAAATAAGTGGGAAATAATTATACATTTACCACTCATCACCTTGAAATTTTTATTGGTGGCTTAGAGCTTGCTGATCAGACTTTTTCCTTTGAATAAGCATATAGGTAGTACCAACCCTTATACTCTTTCGAGTTGGCATTGAGATGGTAAAGCTGCTTCAATGCTTGGACAGTCGGCTCACCTAAATTGGCCTAATTCCAGACGACGTAAAACCCGGCTAACACTCTCCATCCATTTAAGTTCAGCTGACAAGGGCAGCTATGTTTGTAGTCGCTAGGATTTTGGCGAAGTATCCCTGAATGGGAAATCTTAAGCCCATATCAAAAAAGGTTGTGCAGGCTGCCACCCTGTTACCAATGGTTGGCTTGCTCGATCAGTGTCACATGGTTGCTCTAGATGTATGCCCTTAGGGACATTGAATCTATCTCTAAGTTGATCTAGCTCGGCCCGAGAGATAAATGATTGTCGATCCATGTCAAGGCTTTCGAAGCTCAGAGAATGGCATATTGGGTCGGGGCAGGGTTGTCTCTTGGTGAATAATTGATCTTCTTCTTCTGAAAAGATCGGGGTGGTGTTAAGGTCGGCATTGTCAGGTCTAACATTTGGGTCAATAGAAGTGGGGAGGTTAGAATAAAGCTTCACGATATGGATGATCTCGATTAAAAGATGACATGAGGCTTCTGAGTCAGATTCCTAAAAAGGATGACCCGATGGTGAGGTTAGTAAGAGTTAATAGGCCTATTTTACTGTTAGTTAGGCCTTAGGGTTTTTTACTCTATCTTATTCTTCGAGTAAACTAACCCTACAAAGTCCCAAATGCCTTAACAATAACGATAAAGTAAGTTTTCACAAATAAGCATAAACACAACCTGAACACAAAACCAGAGACACGACCTAGATGCTACTCAAAGTATGACCCGACCTAACTAATGCATTTCTACACGTAGGTCCTAAACACCAAAAACCCTGCACATGAACTCAAAAACCCAATAACCCCTAAAACATGATTAAACATAATAAAATCAGAAATAAACACGTAGAACCCATATTCATACAAACAAATATTCAGGAAATACATTCATTTATCATGCTTTCGCTACCAAACATGGTATGTTTAAATATAAATACATAGAAATATGGTGTACACTTACCGGTTGATAAAGAGGTGAATGCTTGGAGATGAGTTGAAGGTTGCTGGTTGCTTAGAGAGAACATAAGAAGCTTGAATGAGGTCTGAGGATTCTTGTAAAGAAAACAGATGCTAAAAGTAATAAAAGTGGAAGAAATGGCTTTATATAGGTAGCTCAGGTCAATCCCAACAGTTGATTTGAGGCTGAACTCTTTGATGCACGCCACCTGCACAGGTTGATCTTATCCATTAAATTCAATTCAAGGGTTCAGATGAGTGCCACATGCTCGATCAATTTCAGCCACTAAGTTTGGCGCGGGCAAGTTACAGATGGTCGACACATGACACGTTGAGGTAGACCATTATTTCTTCACATTTTCGCATGGATGGTTCAGAACCCAAAGGGCGCCTTTTCGGATGACTATAAAAGAGAGGCAACCATTAGAAAAATAGTAACTTTGGTAGCAAGTGAGGCAATCTGAGGCACTTAATGCAGTAAAGAATAGGGGAAGACAAATGCGACTCCAGAACCATATTTGGAAAGGCTTCTCGGCCGAAGGTGATAAGTTTGATGTTTAGATCGATGTGGAACATGACCGTCCCAATCATGCTTTTCCTGTTGGCACCACCATCTTGTGTAAAGTTCTCGACATCAACTTACAAACTCATTGATACCGAGAACTATGTGACATATTTTGATGGTGGTTTTTGATAAACTCTTGGCCCGGAGGGTCGAAGGTATAGTAGTAACATAGCCCAATGGATAGAAATGCCCAATGACCCAATTGTTGGAAGAAAAGATATAGCACTACCCAAACCGACCACATTGAAGAGTGTTTTTGAGATGCTCTGAGAATTATTGAGGATCGGACTGATGAAGTATCATCTATGTGAGCCCAACCATATTGAAGATTGGTTTTGAGAGAACAAATTGTCTCGGTGATCCGGCCCGAGGAATGAAGATGAGATCACGACTGACCAGTATAGGAGCAGCATGACGTAAGCCCTACTTGGGAAAGTGTGTGTCTATAAGGCTAATGATAAAAGAGATAAAGTAATGGTCCGCAGTGATCATAGACCCTGCCAACTGCCATAGGTCGGTGCAGTGACAGAGCAATAGCTTCCGTAGTCCGCCATAGGCCGGTGTAGTGGCATAGAAATGAGTTTATTTGAATGGTTGAGAAGGTGGTTGAAACAATGACTAAAGTTTGTAATGATGATTCAGTGACATGAGTTGACGTCAGGATCGGTTGTAATAGTTGATTTGAGACACTATATAAAGGGATAGAGGCCTCATTAGAAAGGGTTAAGCCGTTTTTCACATTTTACAACACTTGTAATCTAATAGCAAACTAGTGATAGAGAGAGAAAGTGAGTCGTGTACCCGACCACACCTTGAATCTGATGGAGTATTTATTCTAAAAATTGTGCAATTTCTTTGTTAAATACTCGAGTCAGTATTAACCCAGAGCCTAATAAAAATAAACTTTTTTTTCCCGTGGACGTAGGTTGGAGTCACTTTCCGCCGAACCATATTAAATCCCGACTCTGTGATTGTTTGTCTTATGCAAGTTTGTGTGGTTCCCACTAACCAAACAAATTCACAATTGAATGGGGTTTATTCGAGAGGTGAATTTCCTATATTATCATTGGAACGAAAAATAGATGTCAACAACTATCAATAAAAAAAAAATGATACTTCAGAATATTTCTCTTTAATTAAACAAATATGGAACAGATAAGAAAATGGAGAATAAAGAATACATTTTCTTTTATGGGTCACTTTCTTTCCTTCCACTATCCCAACAGTATCCCAAGCTGCAGATTATCAAATTATATGGTTTATATAATATTACCGTATTTGGTTCTCAATATGTGAAAAAAATTAAAAACAAAATTTTATGGCTAATGTTTTGTGATTAATAAATTTTTTAAAAGTTTATATCTTCTGATTGACTGTAAAATAGGTCCGTTTATACCAGAATAGATATTTGAGATTTTAATCTAAAAGTTAAATTTCATCCATTTCTTCTTCAATAGTTTTATAGTGATTTACTTTGACTTTGTTATCATATCACAGATGAAGTACATCATGTTATAGAAAATAACAATATGGGATAATGAAAGAGAAGAAGAATATGGTCAGTGACGTATCTAGAAAATCAAGTCAGCGGGGATAAAATTATGAAAAATAAATATAAATAAAACACATATAAAATATTTATATTT
>SKCR01001473.1:0-36647 GCA_019454045.1 Zanthoxylum bungeanum
AAAATTGTAACAAATTTAGATATATGATTAAATTTTTTATTTTATATATATATTATATTTATATATATATATATATATTTGTTGATAAATGGACGTGTGTTATATTTCAACATATAACGCTTTGGTAACAAATATCTTTAGTAGAGTTTATTATCCTACAACAAATTTATTTCTTGTTAAATGTTTGAATTTTGTTGGTATTCTATATGAGCATGCTGAAAGTTCAAATATTAATAATATTGTTTTAATTGAAGCTATTGTTATTATGAAGAGAAAATGAATGACTTATATTAAAGACATTTCATTATTTTATCTTATTGCCACAATTTTTTATCCTAAATTTAAATTATAAGATTTGAATAGTGGCTTACAAACTAACTATGTATTTTTAGGAATAAATGATGAAATTAATGTTGGAAAAATAAATAAATATATATATATATATATATATATATATATATATATATATATATATATATATATATTGATTTAATGATTATGTCAGTAGAGATAACTTGCTATCATCAGGACAATCTAGTAGCGAACCCGTAATACATTCAAGACTTAGAAGCAACAACATGTGTGGATGATTGAACACGAGCTCATTTGAGGCAACAAGAAGATGTCTCTGATGACGTTGAAGACTTGTTCCACAATGCATCTGTAAGTGCAAGCGGAACAAGAGCTAAATGATCAACAACGGACACAAATAATGATGATGAGTAAATAATTATAATGAGAAACTATCTAAAAAAATGTAATGAAATTACGTGAGTTTTGATTCCCCTCACCCAAGAGGATACGTAGGCAACTTAAGTTTTTAAAAATTTAAGTTCAAATTCTTTTATTTTATTTTTAATTTATGTTTTTAATTTTATGTAATATAAATTCAAATTAATAATTTGAAATCCCATTTTTATTTTTAAAAAAAATTATAATTAAAATTTTAAATTAATTAAAAAAATCGAAACCGTCCGGACCGAACTAGTGGCCAGGTCAAGATGATCCGTATGTGGCTCCTGTTGGGTTTCTATTAAGTCCCAAGGATCAATTCAAGCAATGAAACACATATGTGAATACTCGTAAAAGCATGGCGGAATCATACTTGCAACGATCGGCTTTTGCGACGCGAGGGACATCAAAATCTTCAAGTTTTCCCTTCCTTGAAGTCTCGGCTTTGGGCTGATTTTTCTGCTCCATTTTCGGTCCAAGCTCCAAGCTTTCGAATGGTGATTCCAAGCTCACAAGTCGGTTTCCCTATCACCTTCGCAAGACTCCTAAAGCGTGCTAGCACTCCGGAAATTTTGCCGCAAAATTTCCTTATCACTTCCTCTAGTTCTCGGCAAAACCAGAAAAGAGAAGAAGAAAAAGGCCCCTTGGGCGTGAGGGAGAGAAGAGAGAAGAGAGAAAAAATGTGTTGTGTATTTGTTAATTGATTTCCAAAATCAATTAAACATATACCATTTTTCATTTTCAAAAAAAAAGTCAAAGGCAAAAAACAATTAATGCCTTCCAACTACCACCATCAATCAATAGTGACATGTTGTCACATCACTCAAAGTGACTAGACATCACATCAATCGATTGACTAGTGATTTGACGCTTGATGTGACTTGTGGGCCGCACTTAAATTCGCAATGCGAGTGCGCCCGCAAACACTCCCGGGCTCGGGTTCGCTAATTCCAAATTAACAAATTTTCTGTTGCGACGTAATTAAATAATTATGCCTAGCAAAATTACTATTCACATTGCTAACGAATTAATTCTAAATTAATACCTTCGCCCGAATTAAAATCTAATTTTATTCCGCGTCGAAATCCAATTTCGTATAATATATCGAATATATTATTTTATCGATTAATTCCAAATTAATCGTTCTCTCTCTTTAAATGATATTTTATTCCAGATAAAATATCTCCTTAATTAATCCCAGATTAATTTTCTTTCTCAACTAATTAATCACAGATTAATAAAGTGCGAGTCATACGTCATCGGTGAATCTTCGGGAAGCGACCCATGAGATCCCCGGATATGTTGGCAGTAAATCCGGTCGTCGGACTATCCGAACATGTACGTACCTAGTACTACGTTTTTATCGATTTACAAGACATGATTGGCTTCTAGAAAAGCACCGTGCCTACACAATTCTCCAGAAATATTATTACTGGAATATGTGATCTATATCAGGTGTAGTATACGTAGTATTGCGTATTTCGATCCAGCATCGGATGTCACGTGCAAGGCCTGTGGCTGGAATCGTGTCTGCCCCGTACGAAGCACATATCAGATCTCTGATAACTAGTCTCTATAATCGGATAATCATGATCTAGTCATATTATCCCGATGACTGCAGTACATAAGAGAACCAGTTCCGTATCCTACGTGATCATCATCTCCATTATGACTGGAGTGATACTTTCATCTCAACATCACACCCAATACATTACGATTCTCAATA
This sequence comes from Zanthoxylum bungeanum, assembly GCA_019454045.1. Taxonomy (NCBI): domain Eukaryota; kingdom Viridiplantae; phylum Streptophyta; class Magnoliopsida; order Sapindales; family Rutaceae; genus Zanthoxylum; species Zanthoxylum bungeanum. The sequence continues at coordinate 2,459 of SKCR01001473.1, forward strand.
TACCCAGAAAAGGCGTACACAGAACCTGTTAAAGCCCTGGACGACCAAAACCAAAGTATGTTGATTATCGCAAGTATTAGCGGTTCAAGTCTCAGGTTAAGACCAAATACACCTACCCTGATTTGGACTTCCATAGACACATAGTCATACTACCAATGGAATTCTGAGGGGTCTATCCAGAGCGAAGCTGTTTCCCGTACCATCGGTAAACACAACCTCATATTACACTTGCATGAGTATCATATACCCAAATATATGAGAACTATGTGTAGGGGTTTTTAGGGGCTAAATCCGGTAACGCAGCAGAAGCGGTGGAAAATCAAATTTTCCGATTTCAAAACTTTTTCTCGGATTAATTAAATAAACATATTTATTTAATTATCCAATAATCAAATTATGAAATAAAATTCAATAAATCATATTTAAGTGAATTTATCGAATTGCCCTTACACTTGGTATTTTGTCAATTTTAGTCCGAAATTGATCAAATCAATTTTGAATGATTCTAAATCATTTCTAAGATGAACTTAGCATGTTCAAAACATCAAAACACCAAAAGCAACATAAAACCCAAAAATAACCCATTTGGCCGAATGCACCATTAGGGTGCCAAATGGTGCACTTTGTGATTTCATGCTTCAAAACACATCAAGATGTAATCCAATCAACATGAAACGTTATATGCATCATATACACATCCTTATACACAACATAAATGAAAAGCCCCAAATTTGGACAAGGTCTTAAACCCTAATTTTTCAATTTCTTCAAATTGGACAAATTAGACCAAATTGGTTAAATCAATTAGTTCAATCATGTTTCTTTCATCCAACCAAAGTCTCAACACAATGAAACAACTCAAGATCAAATCTAGGTCATTTAAGAGTGGGTCAACAACTCTAGATTAGCAACAAAGTTTCCAAAACCATAAAAGAATACTTATAACTACACTAGTCACAAGCTTTCACCATTATACATGCTCAACACTTTCACCAAACTTCCATTCACCAAAACACAAAGAATAAAGAAAAGAATAACTTAAGGACATCACAAGATGTAGCCTAGATCCTAAGGAACATTTTCCTTTCTAATAGTAAGTTGAGAACACTTACTAAATCCAAGTTTTTTCCTTGTTTTTCCTTTTCTTCTTCTCTTGTTTCTTTTAATGGAGTTTTTGTAAAAGTGTATTAGGTTAGAAAAGTGAAATGAAATGAAAACAATATTTACTTGTTACACAATATGCCTTGGCCGAATTTGTCAAAGACAAATACAAGAATATTAATTTCATTTTCATTTCAAATAAATTTGATCAACTTGATTTAAATATCTAATAACACTTTATAGATATTTTAATTAAGTCAACAAAGGCAACTAAATCATTTAAACCAAATATCCAAATGTTAAGATATTTATATTTTAATTAATTTAATCATTTAACAATTAAATAATTAATTAATTAATTAATTACAAATATATTAAATATATATATAATATTTACATTAAATATCAAATATATATATATATATATATATATATATATATATATATATTCATTTAGGATATTAGTCAAATATCTCAATTTGACTATTAATTAATGTGTATTCAAATTAATCAAGTATTAAATGTAAATACACAATAATTAAGCAAATGACTATCGGGTCCCTTTAGCATGTATTTTGCGTTTAACCTTTAAACGACTTTATAAATAATCAATATTATTTATAAATGTTGCTCTAGTGCTCTACGAGTATATTTCATTATTGAGACTCTCTAGATTCATGTATATCCATCACGAAATCTAATTTCGTGTCCATAATTTATCCACCCGTAAATTATGACGATCACGGATAATCTCGCTGAATCATACAGGTCGAGGTCATGGCAAATGTATAATTACTCCATCACAGGTATCCAGATAAATCCCAGAGATATAGATGTAAACGTCAAATCTCTATCGGGATTATCCAGTCGACTATTCTATTAGCAATCTCAAAAAAGAATGTTTAGAACTAGCTTCTAAACTTTACCACGGGCCCATGGTTTTATCTGATTGATAATCATATGGACTACCTATGCTCTGGTACACAGAACTGACGGATCCTATCTTCATACACATAGGACACCCTAAGGATCTATCTACACCCAACGAACAGGCGGAGGTCTGATCTAAATAGATCTGTGACGTGACTGCCATCTAAGTGTAGAAGATGTCTCATGTGCCCACAATGGCATCTCAAGTCTAAGAATCACAAGTGCTACTCAACCCGAGAAGATTCTTATTGACGTTGGTGTACCATCCATTAAGAATCTTCGGTGAGTCGTTCAATGTTTATCTGCTATAAACACACCCACACATCTATACTAGTCTCCAAGACTAATGGTTCATTGAGAAACCATTGGAATCATATATTCCAGTATACGACATGTACCGGTCTCAACGGGTTTACTTTACTGACCAAGTAGTGTAAACCTTGACCAGGAACTGTTTGAGAATGACAACGTCATGATATTACTCAATGTCAGTTGCGACGCTTTTGCAACAGTACCATGACTAATCATTCTAAGGTCATTACATATTTACCATATAAAAGATACATTATATTATAGAAACTGCATATATTATTCATAATAATAATGTTTTACAGAAGTATTCAAAAGAAATACAACCGGGAATTGGCGCTCTGAGCACCAACCCCAACAAAATCTCATACTTGCTCTAGTGCCAATATCGATTGTATCTAATACCCATCGACTCCATGTGTTTATCAAACAGCTTCGGAGGTATGGCCTTCGTCAGCGGGTCTGCTACATTATCTTCACTCGGTACCTTGCACATGAAAATATCCCCTCGCGACACAATCTCTCGAATGATGTGGTACTTGCGTTCCACATGCTTCGACTTCTGATGCGCCCTCGGTTCTTTTGCTTGCGCAATGGCTCCATTGCTCCAGCAAAGTAAACATACTTTGCTTGTTATTTAATTAATACTCTCAATTAGAAAATATAGGCAGGCAGAGGAAGCTAAAGCAAAATAAACGTATTATGCTTGCATCTTCGAGCTATTTTTTTGTCAAAAACACATATCTCAAGTTCAATATGACTTATCGTCAGAAAATTATAAAAATTATAACGAAGATATGTATGTATTTATTATAAGAGATTAAAATAATCAAATGTTTTACCTACTATATTTAGACTCGAATCAAATGATTCGAATGTGTTATTTACAATCCTTCAAAAAAAACATGAGATGATACATTTTACACTGCAGTTGATCAGTGGACCCTAGCGACGAGTGTGTAAAATAATTATACGCAACTTATTTAGCAAAAACTTAATGGTTAGACATTACAATACATGCAATTGCACATAATCAAAAAAATAGCTTGAAAATGCAAGCATAGTACGTTTACTTTGCTTTAGCTTCCTTTGTATGCCTATATTTGCTAATTGAGGGTATTAATTAAATAACAGGCAAAATACGTTTACTTTGTTTTTGCAGTTATTTGTGACGGCAACAGTGATGAATTTATAACGGAGTCTTGAATTGACAAAAATTGTAAGTTAGATGACTGAATTGACAAAACTGAAAGTTAACGGACTTAAATGAAAAAACATGAAAATTAGAGGGTCACTTTTACATTTTTGCCTAAATAATGGTTATATTCTTGCATTTGAATAGGATGAAATATTTTGAATTTCAATACAAAATCACCATAAATCTTTGAATCTTTAATCAATTTTGACCCTTTTTTCCCGATATGTTATAATTGTACCCTTAATTTTTTTTTTTTTTTTTTTTTAAAAAAATACTTATGATAAGTCTTCTCTGAACTAAATTTTGGAATCCATCTCTAAATTGTCGGACACGAATTTTCAAGCGAATTATATATGCTCTCATTCTTATACGATATATTAATATACCACTAAAAGAATGACAAATAAAAGGGATAGACAGTAGACACAGCCAATAAGACAGCATGAAAAAGAGATTTAATGGCTGACACAATATCTTAATGAACAAATGCCAGTTGTATTACTTACCATCTCTGACGGAGGAAAATTCATAATCATTGAATGTTGAAACCAGTCCAGATAATTTAAATTTAATTGTTCCAGCTCATTAATTGATTATTACCAACTCCCCCGATACCAAATAAAGAGTGCTTATTTTATTCAGACCAACAATTTTTTGATTTAGTTTATGTTCGGTTTTGAAACAGTTCGATTTTTGAATTTGGAACCATTCGGTTTTTGAATAAAATTTCAATTAACCAAATTATTTATCCACCCCTACTGACAGGTTTATTATAGTGTTATCCGCCTAACGAGTTGATATAATCTAAAAAAGCTAGCATAATAGCCCACATCCTACGACATTTTACTTAAGTCATTGGTCTGATTCCGTGAAAAATCAAACTCGGGAATATTTTTACTTAAGCATAATACACCTAATCATATAATTTTTCCTTTCACCATGATCACTAAGACAACTTGGGTGGGTTAGACTCTCTCCTGTAAAACCTAGATAACCACAAAACAACTTATGAACTTTCCCAAAATGGAACCAATGGAATATTTTTGCTGCCCTTTTTGGATGAAATTGACAACAAAGGAATAAAGTGTTCTTTGCAGGACTAATATTGAACTATCTATATCTAGTTAGTATCTACAAGTTGTGCATTTGATTCAATAGATACTTTCTACCAAAAATGCTTTTTCCAATATGCCTCAAAACCCTTTATGAATTTATTTTGGAGTGCTTTAAGCTTTTATCCAATCCATATCCATGAAGAGGCTTTTTAGCTAAAGGCCTAAGTCATCTACAAATTTATTTAATTAATTGTTTGTTTCAACTTTCAACTACAAATTTATTTAATTTTTTTTTAAAAAAGGGTTAGAACTTTGTTGTAACTTACTCTATTTGTCCTCAACAACTCCTTAATTGGGTTGGTCAATCACTTATTAATTTGTTGAATAAAATTTATAAAAGATGTGTTATGATTTCTATTATTTGTTGAATAAAATTTATATGTGTTTAAAAAAAGGAAAAAATAATAATCATAAGCTTAAACTTAGATCTTAAAATTATAAGATAAGCAAAACTAAAACATCTGTTTTGCAGAACAGCCAGACATGTATATAAACAATCATATTCCCAAAACAGAGATAAGTGAGAAGAACTCAACAAAAAGTATAAACATTGGACAAATGGAGGATTGAATCGAGTTTTCTCAATGCATTCATAGGACATACTTTAAAATCATGAGCTCCAGGACAAGAACATTGCTTGTTACAGGGAGAAAGGCTTTGTATACACATCGAATGGTTCATTAGCAGTCAACTGAGGTTCCTGCATTGTTGCATCCAATGTAATGTAAGGATGAATAAGTTCAGATACAATAGCATCATGCATACAAACAAAAACAACTTCTAGTCTTATTCGTATGACGAATGAGCCAAATTCTCAGCTTAATTTGGATCAGAATGATGTTACATAGCTTCAGCGACGGAACAGTGTCCAAATAGACATGCACAAAAATACATATAGATGTATAAAATATTGTATCCATGATGCCTGTTCAGGTTTTCCTTTTATTATTTTTGGCAGTGAATAGATTACCATCTATAATGAATACCTTGAGTGTATGTATATTATATCCATAGTTGCAGGAGTAGCAGCGACAGCTTAGATAGTGTAATGATTATCACATTTAAATTGACTCCAAAAAGTTAATTTTGGGTTCTAAAGTAGCTGAGATCGCTTATGAGTCAAAAGCAAAATAGAATAAAATCCCAAACATTTTTTCCCCCCGTGGCATCATTCTGTCAATATGACATCTATTAGTATGCTTTGAAACGCAATATGGCTCCTATCTATTATTCTTTTCCTTTTTTTCTGTAAAAAATCATCCAACATGCATAGAGATGGCACTCGCAAAAGGTTCAAGAGGAAAATAGAAAAGAGCAAGGGGAATGTGAATGTGAATGGCAGCCACCTACTACAACTCATGACATTTAATGTGCCAGGCCATCAATTAAGGAACCAAGTAATAGAGGGAGACAAATATGTGAAACAAACAATAACAAAAGCCATATCTGTAACACTTGACAAAGATGACAGGATATAAATACCTGTCTTAACCCGCCACTGAGACTCCCTCCTGTCAAAAGCATGGTCATCAGAGATGTTACAAGACCACCTCCAAGATCACTGCTACTGTCTGTGTTACGAATGGTTGATCTCATTGAGTTTAGCATGCTCCCATAAGTAGCTCCATGTCCACGCTCAATGGCTTGAATGAAAGCATAAGTCATCGCACCTGTCGATGTAATCTTTGATAGAGCCTATAAAGCATCAGGTTGAATAACTCCATGTTAATTCCCTACATAAACATGTACTTTCTATATTCCAGTTGATGGAAATGTTGATATGAGTCACTAAGACTTTACCGAAGTATCAGCAGATGTTTGATCATCATCACAGCCACTGAATGAAATAGCCTCCCCGCCACTTGTCGCTTTCCACATTCCTGATCGAGGGCGGTGGTCTTCCCATACATATTTCCCATGCCTATATCCTCAAAGAAAGCATGCGTAAGCCAAGAGAGAATGTATGGCCAGAAAATGAGACTAAATCCCACAAAAGCTCACATTGTAGAGAGATTCTCTAGTCATAGGTTTTTCTTTTCTTTATTTTTTATTTGTTTGTGCTTTGTTCATTTATTAGGTCTTATCTAAACTTGTATCAATTGTGAGTAACAAGGGGCTAACCTGTCCATTCTACAGAGAAAAGATAAATCTAACACAGTGCCACTATGACATGCATCTACAATTGCGTGAAGCTTGGCCCCACGAGGAAGAGGCCTGACTAGAGTTGCATTGATCTCATCATCGACAATCATTCCTTGGGTTTCAAAATCCACTGGACAAAGAGTTTCGTCATATCCATCAACCTCCTCACCAGTGTAATTCCTTTGTTGCGAACCGTGGCCAGAAAAATGAAATACCAGTGAGTCTCCAGGTTGACATCCTTGCATAAGCCAATACAATGCCATTCTCATGTTATATTTGGTAGGACGCTTTAAGGGGTCAGGATCTTCTTCTGCAAATTGGTTTTCAGAAAGGAAATGGGGTCAGACGAGGTTGTTGTCATCATAAACAAGCCTGCTATTACGATTAATCTTTTATTTTTGTAAACGCCGAAATTGTACTATTAGATGCATATGAACTCAGTTAAACTTGCAATTACTAATAAAAAAAACAGATGGATACAAGATAGTAAAGTTTATTGGTATTACGAAGGTTCCTCAAAGCAAGGTTTCTTATGAGAGCAAACATGAGGAGCCACAAAGTTTGAGGCCCAAAAATTAGCATTCAGAAATAACATGCATTCTGCAGTATACACATTCCAACAGCTAATCAAACGAAATAAAAAAATAAAAATAATTCCTTTTATTTACGACAAAAGAGGGTGTGTGATGATTATCTCCATATATAAAAAGAGAGAAGCTCAAGCTCAAGCATAGGCAGCACGTAAATTTGCTGTTTCATTTTATTATCAGCATCTTTATTAATTGCTTCTGGAGGATCAATTCATCATTATTGTATTCCCATTTTCAGAAATATTAAGTGCATTATCATAATATGTGTAACCTTCCGGATTTTTATTTTGCTTAGAACAATCCATATTAGATGAATCAAAATAGGTGACCTTCAAGATTCAATTTTGCAAAGAAATATAATGTATTTTGTTCAAATTAATAGCCTGTTCATACAATAATTTACAACTCGGCTTATCTTTCCACAGAAGCAGAATCAGAATTACAATCAATAATCGTAATAAGAAAATGAACAATCTTCACAAATAATCAGAAAATAAATAAAGAAAGAATAAAATACCAGTGAGCAAGATGATGGAGGATTCAGGGAACTTAAAGCGATTAGTGAGCATGTACTTCATGCACCTGGCGTCATTAATACAACCCTTGAGCTCGTGCGACGTATGCTTATACGAAACGCCGACGATCAAGGCTCTTTTGCGGCCGTGCGCGTGGGGAGGAGGAGGCCCGGGGGGCGCGTGGTTGTAAGGCGAGGGAGCAGCAGCCGGAGGAGGAGCGTAATTCGGATGCGAAGAAGAAGAAGAATGAGGAGGAGGGACGGATCGAGGGTCGGCGGCGATGTGGGTGATGGCTTGGCAGATGGCGCAGCGGATTGAATGGGCCCCAGGCGGCAGCTGTAACGGCGTCCGGCAGTTGGAACAGTCTACGAGCATAAACATTCTGCCTCGTTAAGACGGACAAATTACTAAACTAAACGTGGTTTTTTTTATACGTCATGGGAAGCTCACTTTTTGTTTTTTTTTTTTTTTTAAAAAAAAAGCTTTATCACGCGGATTGGGATGCCCTCCGAAGAAAAACACTCAAAATTAGATCGGGTAAAGAAGAAGTGAGATTGGAGCAAATCAACCAAAAACCGCTTTTTGTATTGGGAGCTTTTGACTTTTTCGCACGTGCTTGCTTCCATCATCCATGAACTTTCCAATGAAATTTTTTAAAGCTTTATCACGCGTTTTTTTTTTCTTATCCAGGAAGTAATTAAGGGCTGTTTGTTTGTTTTTTTTTTTTTTTTTTTCCTCAAAATAGAAGTTTCGATATTAATATATATATATATATATATATATAATATATTTCATTTAAAAAAAAAAATTAACATACCATATTTTCATAATTAGCATTAGGGGTGTTTTCACGGGTCGGGTCGGGTCTGATTTTTTTAAAAGTTTGTTAGACATGATCGGGTCGGGTCAAGGAAAAGTCGGGTTGCGGGTCGGTCGCGGGGATAGAAACCCGATCGGGTTCGGGTCGGGTCGGGTCATTTAAATTTTTTTTTAGTTTTAAACAAAAAATATAAAACACATGAAATAATAGTAAAAACTTTAAAAATAATAATAATAATTTTAGAAAAATAATAAAATTTGTATAGGGTCGGGTCGAGTTTTAGTATCAAACCCGTTGCCCAACCCGAAAATTTTGGGTCGGGCCGGGTCAAAATTTTACAAATTTTTTTATAAACCCGACCCTATGAACACCCCTAATTAGCATTATCGAGCTATTAGGCTTGCAGCCGTCCATCATATTAGATCATATATATGAAAAGCCCCAATTTTAATTTTAGACATAAATCCTAATTTTGTCATTTAATCAAAATAACTAAAATTAATTCATTTACATACTTTAATTCAATCTCTACAACACCAATCAAGTCTCACCACTTTGAAAGAACTTAAGAACATTTCTAGGTAATTATTGAGTGATCTAATAACTCTAGATTGACAAACAAGTCATCAAATGACTAAAATGAGCTTGTATTCCATTAAGAAAGCTTACTTTTAAAACTATTCATTCATTTATCAAGCTTCCAAGCATCTCAACACAAATTCAAGTTGGAGTAATTAATTTCAGTTTTAGTTTCAAAAAAAGAAAAAATATACACATAATATGTTATAGCCTATAACAATAGAAATATTTTTCTATTTAAAGAAAAGATGAAAATACCTTTGAAACTCCAAACTTTTCTTTGTTAAAGTTCTATCACTTTGCTTTTACTCTCAACTCTCTATTTGTTGTATTTTGAGGCTTAACATAATCTAGTAAAAATGAAACAATTTCACTTTATATATTATCCTTAATGGCTGGAACAGAAGGGAGAGAAAATATAAATTTTTTCTTTAATTTATATTAATTTAATAATACAAAGTTAATTTGTTTCATTTGTACACTCCAACCATAAATGATAATAAACAAGTGTAACCAATCGCATTTTGCCATTTCCAAGCTTAATCATCATTTTAGATATTTTATTTTTAATTACTTTAATTATTTAATAATTAAATAATCAAAATTTTAATAAATATAAATATCCATATATATATATATTATATTTATATTAAATAATCAAAATACATATATTTATGATATATGTCAAAAAAATCTTATTTGACAATTAATTAATATATATTTAATAAAATCATGTAGTAAATATAAATACATATTATTAAGAAATGACTAAAATATCCATTTGCAAGTAATTATTCGTTTAACCTTTAAACGATTTATGAATAATCAATATTTATTCATAATTGTTGCCCTAGTTCTCTACAAGTATATTTCATTATGTTAGACTCTCTAAGTTCAGGTATATCCGTCACGAATCCAATTTCATGCCCATAATTTACCCACCCGTAAATTATGATGACTACAGATAAACTCGCCGAACTATATAGGTCGAGGTCATTGCATACATATAATCATTCTGTCACAAGTATTCAGATTAAACTAGAGATACAAATATAAACTTCAAATTTCCTTAGGTATAATCCCGTCAATGTATTGATTAGCGATCTCTAGATAACACTTAAAACTAACTTTTACACTATACCACAGACCATTAGATTTAACAGATCGTTAATTTCATATTGAATAGTTATGCTCTGTACACATAACTGATGAATTATTTCTTGATACAAACTGAATATTATGAGAATCGGTCCACACCCAACGAACAGACAGATGTCTGACCTAAATAGGTTGGTAACATGACTGTCATCAAAGTGTGAAGGATAACTCATTTATTTACAGTGGTATCTCAAGTCAAAGAATCACTATGCTACTCAATCCGAAAAAGATTCTTATTGACTTTGGTGTATCATCTATTAAGAATTTTCGATAAGTTGTTCAGTGTTTAAACCAATATAAACACTAAATATTTATACGAGTCTCCGAGACTCATGGTTCATTGAGTAAAAACCATTGAAATCCTAGATTTCAATATACGACACGTGTCGGTCTCTACGGGTTTACTTACTGACAAAATAATGTAAACCTTGACCAGGAAAAATTTAAAAATGATAATGTTATGATACAACTCAATGACAGTTGTGACACTTTTGCAACTGTATCATAACTAATCATTATAAGGTCTGTTACGTCTTTACCGTATAAAGAAAAATGTTATATTATGAAACTGTTTATTTTATTCAAAAAAATATTTACATAAGTATTTACAGATAAATACAACATAAAATTGGCGCACCAAATACCAATACTAACAGATGAGAATTCTTAAAACTCTATGCATCTCGTCACGTGTCAATTTCCTAAATACTTGTTTTTCTCCCAAAATTTTTCTCGCTCTTCTTCTTCTTTTTAATAATCATTCTCACAATTTTTTTCATAAACTAAATATCAATTAAATCTTAAAAAACATGTGTGTAGGACACAGGACCTGGGCGACGTCGTTCCTAGGCTCGCGGCCTAGTTGGGAAGTATTAAATAACATGGAGTCGCCACCCGGTGTGAACCGGACAAAGATTTAAGGCCGCACTCACCCCTCGCAAGGGGAGACCTCAAACCGTTGGGTTCGGAATGGTCCCTTACTCATGTCACTTGTAATGAAAGGATTTATGGTGATAATTTAATCAAGCTTAAGTAACACTTATTTCCAAGGTATCATGCTTCTAAATATCATATGCAAAATAAAACTTATGTACACATTTTCACATATATCTCATATTTAAAATTGCATGCTTAACATATATCAAGATAGCAACGAACATACAACTTTATTTACATATCACATTCAGGAAAAACACAAGCGCACATATTAACCATACAAGCACACATATTGACCATACAAGCACACATGTGGGCACTTTTCCAAGCGGTACGTGGAATTGTAGCCCAAGTACAGACCGCACTACCGTCCATTCGGAATCGGCTACGGAATTTACGTCTGGGTTTCCATCCGATATACCACAATGAATAATACTCAAATGTTATCATGACATAAGCATATGAATTGTAATACATTAACATATTTGCACAAGAAAGATCAACCAAGAGGCAATTATACATGAATATGATAAGGCAGACTCAGTTCAGTTGTGTGCGCGTTCGTGTAGCGTTCGTAAACCCTTTCGAACGGAAATGAAACAGAATGCTCACGTTCGAGTAGCGTTCGTAAACGCGTTCGAACGTAAATGAAACAGAATGTTCGCATTCGAGTAGCGTTCGTAAACGTGTTCGAACGGAAATGAAACGGAATGCTCGCGTTCGTATGGCGTTCGTGAACGCGTTCGAACGGAAATGAGACCTGATGCATGATAAGGCAAAAATGCATGCGCGTTCGAGTTGCGTTCGTAAACGCGTTCGAACGGGAACGGACCTGATGCATGAAATGGGATGCAATACATAAACACAAAATAAATGGGCGCGGCGAAGCACTGCCGTAAAGGTGGCCTTTTGGGGCTCTTGATCTCTCAAAGAGAGGACCTTTAGACCAACATGCTAAGCCCATGCACGTCACATCACAACATATGAAATAAATAATATCAGACATAGTGTGCCCGATTGAACGTATCTTGTATCCAATCGAACACACATCAATCGGCGCGGCAAAGCATCGTGGTAAATGGCTTTTAGCCCCTCCCCATAGGGGATCTCACATCACACTTACTAAGCCCATGCGCTCGATTGAATTATACATACGAAAATAAAGATAATAATGTCAAACTAAGTATGCCCGATTGAACGTATCTCGCATCCAACCGAACATACATCAACCGGCGCGGCGAAGTAGTGTCACAAAGGTGGCCTTTTCGGCTCTTTGTCTCCCAAATGGAGGACCTTTGGACTAACTCACTAAGCCCATGCGCTGGGTTGAATCATGCATAACTAAACGACATATTGAATTCAAGTAAAGAAAACTAAATAAACAAAAGCAACACGACAAAAGAAAGATGGTGTCGTTTACCCAAGCGGTACGTGGAGTTGTGGCCCGAGTACAGATCATATTACCGTCCATTCGGAATCGGCTATGAAATTTATGTCCGGGTTTCCATCCGATATACCGCGAGAGTTGACACATCTCTCATTCATCCGATACCCACACATTCATCATACACACAACGGATACTACAAATACAGAAAATATAATCAAAAAAATGACCAGAAAATAAAATGAGAATAAGTGTGAAAGGTACCCTCAGGTCTAACCTTTTAAGCCGTCTCTCGGACTCGCGTTCCACGGAGATCGAAAGGGGGTAAAGCTCCGCAACTTTTCTGGTCCACTGGCTGGTTCAACGTCCTAGCTCACTGCTTCGCTGTTCTGCTTACGGTTCGAACTCCGTTCTGCTGCTATTTGGTCTCTGTCTTGCTGCTCACTGCACGGACCACCTGTTTTAACGTTTTCAATAAACTATTCCAAGTTTGTGTGGGTTCTTAGTGCAATTATATGTGATTATTCTTAAGATTATATCAGTTTTATGTTACTGTTTTTTAAGGATTTGGGCTGCTGTGTTTGTGTGATTTTCGGTGATGTATGGAGGTTGAGAGGGGCTGGTTTTCAGTGGTGTATGGAGGTTGTTTTGGTGCTTGTAGTTTCGGTGATGTGAGGGTGGTTACTTGTGGTGGATTCGGCTATGGAGGAGATGGTTGAGGCTCTTTTGTTCTCTTTTGTGTATGTGTGAGTGTTTTCTTTTCTCTTGTGATTTGGTGTGAGTTGTGTGTGTTTTGTGTGTATGAGCTAGCTATGGACTAGGGTTGAGAAGGTTGTGAAGGGTTCTTTTTATAGGCAAAGGGTTGGGCTTGACAAGGAAAGAGATTTGATTTGGTTTGGTTAAGGGAAGTCAAAGATTGAGGGGGGACAAATCTTGGCTAGATAGGGAAGGTGAATATTTAATTTGTGTTGGTTTAGGAATACAAATATTTTATATTGGTAAGTATCTTATTAGATTGGGAATATAATTGGTTGATTGATTTTAATTAGGCATGATTATATTTTGATTTAGTATGTGATTTGTTTAATTTAGGCATGATTTTAGTTTAAGTTGGTAATTGTTTTTTTATGTTTGGTAATGTTTTAAATGTTTTATTTAATGTTTAATATTTAATTTATATTTATTTATTTAATTTGGGATGTGTTTTATGGGCTTTGGGGAGCTAAATGGGCTGGATGTGAGGCTAGTAGCAAAACCAGAATTACCGACACCGTTCGAACGCGCCCTCGAACGTGACACGAACACCCGCAATCTGTTTCCCGTTCGAACGAAGTAGCGAACGCAGCACTAACGAAGACAGTGAGCTTGTTTATTCTGAATTTCCCCTTCCGATATCCGTTTCCCGCGGCTTCCGTGACTCAAAAGGTAGTTGTCTCCAAATAAGACTCCTCATCGGGTTTTATGTGTAAAAATGCAGTGCCTACAGTCGCCCCCACTTTGATGGGACTTGTGTAATGTGCAACAGTGACAATCCTATCAAAGTTATGCAATGCATTTCTACTTACCTGGCTCGCCAGCTGTCACTTGACTTACCATGTGTTGAGTTGCGTTGATTTGGTGGTGAGGTGCTGCGACCCCTGGTTCATTCCCGAAGTGAGCTGAGGGTCTTGTTCCCATTTTGAGCTGAGGGTCTTGTTCCCTGAATTGTTCAGTGGTGGGTTTTGTTCCCGTGGGTCTTGTTCCCATTCTGAGTTGAGGGTCTTGTTCCCTGAATTGTTGAGTGTTGGGTTTTGTTCCCGTGGGTCTCGTTCCCATTTTGAGCTGAGGGTCTTGTTCCCTGAATTGTTGAGTGTTGGGTTTTGTTCCCGTGGGTCTTGTTCCCATTCTGAGCTGAGGGTCTTGTTCCCTGAATTGTTGAGTGGTGGGTTTTGTTCCCGTGGGTCTTGTTCCCATTCTGAGTTGAGGGTCTTGTTCCCTGAATTGTTGAGTGTTGGGTTTTGTTCCCGTGGGTCTTGTTCCCATTCTGAGTTGAGGGTCTTGTTCCCTGAATTGTTGAGTGTTGGGTTTTGTTCCCGTGGGTCTTGTTCCCATTTTGAGCTGAGGGTCTTGTTCCCTGAATTGTTGAGTGTTGGGTTTTGTTCCCGTGGGTCTTGTTCCCATTTTGAGCTGAGGGTCTTGTTCCCTGAATTGTTGGGTTTTGTTCCCGTGGGTCTTGTTCCCAGGCTGATACTTATATGGGCCTCGCCCCCAGGCTGATACGGTGCTGTCGCTGTTTCTGATTGACTTGTCTTTACCGCTTTCTCTATTTCTGCTTCAAAACCTGTGAATACAAAAGAATGCAAAGTATGTTACGTGTATGCATGCATGCATAAGTTTCTTATCCCGTTAGGTTAGGTCTTCTGCCAATTCTCTTGGTGACTGCTCGGTTTTCTCTCCCTCGGGTAAAGTATTGCTTTATTCTTTCCATATTGATTGGCTTGGTGAACTCATTCCCTTCTGACAGTCTCATTGCCCCATTTCCCTATTTCTGAATGGCTATCTCATATTTTCTGTTTTCTTATTCTGAGGATTCCCCGAGTTCTAAATATCGCTGAGTATCATAGTACTAAGGTTTAATGCTTTTCTCAAATATACTCATGTTGCAGAAGAGATTCAGCGAAATGAACGTCTTTATTATCATAAAAAAGGTTCGAACAAGTAGACAAAACCAATGTCTTTATAAAAATGCAAGATCAAATAAACTAGGAGGAACAGCTTCATCATTCGCAGCATTGCCTTCTCCCTTGACCTATGGTCCTTCGTTGTCATCCATGTAATAAGCTTGGTGGTGGAGGGTTTTGAGGAAAGGTTTCGGGTAGGCCAGAGTTGATCATGTAGGTGGGTGGTGGAACAAAGTGGTAGTTTGGTAGAGGGTTTCTGTGTGTGTCAGGTTGTTCTTTCTCTGGGTCGGGTATTTTGTGAGCATCGATGAGGTTTTGGATTTCATGCCTAAGGCGGGGGCAGTTGTCAGTGTCATGACCTTTTTGCTGGTGGAAGTGGCAATATTGGCTCAGGTCGAAGTAGTGTGGCACAGGGTTTGGGATTGGTCTAGGGTCTAAAGGCTTCAGGAGTCCTTGTCCTTTCAACTTCTCAAGCACCCTTGATATAGGTCTACCAAGATTGGAGAACCGCCTATTTCTGACGGTAGCGACCTCTGCCGTAGTGGGCTTGGTCTCAAAATGCCCCCCAAAAGTTCTTTTATTCTGGCCATAAAACTTTTTGTTTTCAGCCTCCTCTTCTTCAATATCCATAACAGTCTCTCTCAACTGTCGGAAATCCACAATCATGGAGGTCATCCTCCTCAGCTTGCCATAAATTGAGGGCTTAGTACCCTTGATGATCATTTTGATTTGGTCTTTCTCAGAGGGCCGAGTTTGCATTTTCAGGAGCTGGCTTCTCCAGCGGTCTACATACTCCTTGAAGCTTTCTTCCGGCTTCTGCTTAGTGTTCTCCAAATCTCGGAGTGACAAATCAATCTCCAAGTCTGTAACATACTGCTTCAGAAAAACATCAGCTAGTTCCTTCCAATCTTCCTTAACCTTCTTCTCAAGGCTATGATACCAAACCACAGGTGCCCCATCGAGTGACATCCCAAACATCTTTTGGACTTGGCGCTGAGACAGGCCAACTGAACTCATAACAGACACATACTGACGGAGATGCACCCTTGGATCTCCATTCCCATTGAACTTAGCCAAATCCGGCATCTTAAACTGCGCTAACTGCTCCTCAAACTTCATTGTCTCATAGTCTAGCAAATCTTCATTCTTACCCCTCATCTTGCGGGTAACGGATTCAACCTGCTCCCTGAGTTTCTGTATCTCGGCCTGAGACCCAATCACTCTGTCTGTTGCATACTCTGCATTATCATCATCAAAAGCGGGGATATCATCCCCAACCCATTCGGAGGCTCCTCGCGCCTTACATTCTCAGAATCTCCCCCGGCACGGGGCACAGCCATTTTTGTCATGGCAGTAGTCAAGGCTTGCAACTGTTCAGTAATCTTGGCGAAGCCATTTTCCAACTGATCTATCCGGGATACCTCAGTATCTGATTCACTCATGTCTGTTCTCGGTATTTTGGTGAGTCTTCCCTTTTTTCTAACCCAACGGGAATCTATGATGGCTTTCAGAACACAAGGTTAACATGATGTATGTATGCATGATGTGCATAAGAAGTATATAACATATATTAAATCAAATAAAATTCTCAAACAAATCGGCCTATTATCATTTTAGAAGCTTTTGGGACAACTGTCATAAGAGTGAACCCGTCCCAGTTTAAATGGCCTAACGAGTTCATGTCTTATGGCAAAGAGCCCAACTAGATCCAAATGATAAAATTCCGAACACAATCATAAAATGGCCCATTGTTATTTAGAAACCTTTTGGCCCAATCGTCATAAGATGTGTCCTTGTCCCAGTTTAAGTGGCCCAACAAGCCCATGTCCCATGATAAATGGTCCAAATGGATCCAAACAACGATGTTCCCAAACACAAGCAAGATGATGCAAACATGACATAATAATTTTTACAAAGTGGCCCATCAAATTTCAGAAGCTTTTGGCCTAATAGTCATAAGGTGCGAACTTGCCCCAGTTTAAATGGCCCTGCAAGCCCGCATTTCTGACAATAGTCCAACTGCATCCAAATGAGGATGGTCCACAAGCACATATTCAAGGAAATAATTGTTATTTTAGCCAACCCGGTCTATAGGTGGGTTAGTAAGAGTATAGACAAAGGCTCTCACCGGCGAAGGATGGCCCACAACTAGGTCTCCCCACTCAAGGGTTCGAGCAACCAAGTGAGCGCACCCTTTTTTTTATACACTAAGGTACGTGCCAATGAGCTATGGTGTGTGACGGACCGTCAAATAGATTTCCCGTTGTAGATCCCCCAGAGGGAAGGTGGAGCGAGGCTCACTTAAATACCCAAGCCTCTTAGGCTCTTATCGCTTGTTGTCAGGAATAAACAACGAGTCCTCCAAATTAGTCCATCACAAAAGGCTACAAGTAGATGGCTATCTAGGTGCCTTCACAGCTTTTCCTTCTAGAAAGGTAGTGAATGAAGGAAGACACCAAACCATTACCTAGCCTAAAAATGCCTTTGATTAAACCCTTACTTTATCCACTATAGACACGGTCAATTAAAACATAAATCCAAACATCACAATTCAATGTTTCGGGGCCAATTCTCTATCCCCAGTGGAGTCGCCAGACTGTAGGACACAGGACCTGGGCGACGCCGTTCCTAGGCTCGCGGCCTAGTTGGGAAGTATTAAATAACATGGAGTCGCCACCCGGTGTGAACCGGGACAAAGATTTAAGGCCGCACTCACCCCTCGCAAGGGAAGACCTCAAACCGTTGGGTTCGGAATGGTCCCTTACTCATGTCACTTGTAATGAAAGGATTTATGTGATAATTTAATCAAGCTTAAGTAACACTTATTTCCAAGAGTATCATGCTTCTAAATTCTCATATGCAAAATAAAACTTATGTACACATTTTCACATATATCTCACATTTAAAATTGCATGCTTAACATATATCAAGATAGCAACGAACATACAACTTTATTTACATATCACATTCAGGAAAAACACAAGCGCACATATTAACCATACAAGCACACATATTAACCATACAAGCACACATGTGGGCACTTTTCCAAGTGGTACGTGGAATTGTAGCCCAAGTACAGACCGCACTACCGTCCATTCGGAATCGGCTACGGAATTTACGTCTGGGTTTCCATCCGATATACCACAAGGAATAATACTCAAATGTTATCATGACATAAGCATATGAATTGTAATACATTAACATATTTGCACAAGAAAGATCAACCAAGAGGCAATTATACATGAATATGATAAGGCAGACTCAGTTCAGTTGTGTGCGCGTTCGTGTAGCGTTCGTAAACGCGTTCGAACGGAAATGAAACAGAATGCTCACGTTCGAGTAGCGTTCGTAAACGCGTTCGAACGTAAATGAAACAGAATGTTCACGTTCGAGTAGCGTTCGTAAACGCGTTCGAACGGAAATGAAACGGAATGCTCGTGTTCGTATGGCATTCGTGAACGCGTTCGAACGGAAATGAGACCTGATGCATGATAAGGCAAAAATGCATGCGCGTTCGAGTTGCGTTCGTAAACGCGTTTGAACGGGAACGGACCTGATGCATGAAATGGGATGCAATACATAAACACAAAATAAAGGGGCGCGGCGAAGCACTGCCGTAAAGGTGGCCTTTTGGGGCTCTTGATCTCTCAAAGAGAGGACCTTTAGACCAACATGCTAAGCCCATGTGCGTCACATCACAACATATGAAATAAATAATATCAGACATAGTGTGCCCGATTGAACGTATCTTGTATCCAATCGAACACACATCAATCGGCGCGGCAAAGCATCGTGGTAAAGGGCTTTTAGCCCCTCCCCATAGGGGATCTCACATCACACTTACTAAGCCCATGCGCTCGATTGAATTATACATATGAAAATAAAGATAATAATGTCAAACTAAGTATG
Organism: Zanthoxylum bungeanum; assembly: GCA_019454045.1. Classification (NCBI taxonomy): domain Eukaryota; kingdom Viridiplantae; phylum Streptophyta; class Magnoliopsida; order Sapindales; family Rutaceae; genus Zanthoxylum; species Zanthoxylum bungeanum. The sequence continues at coordinate 21,806 of SKCR01001473.1, forward strand.
CCCGATTGAACGTATCTCGCATCCAACCGAACATACATCAACCGGCGCGGCGAAGTAGTGTCACAAAGGTGGCCTTTTCGGCTCTTTGTCTCCCAAATGGAGGACCTTTGGACTAACTCACTAAGCCCATGCGCTGGGTTGAATCATGCATAACTAAACGACATATTGAATTCAAGTAAAGAAAACTAAATAAACAAAAGCAACACGACAAAAGAAAGATGGTGCCGTTTACCCAAGCGGTACGTGGAGTTGTGGCCCGAGTACAGATCATATTACCGTCCATTCGGAATCGGCTATGAAATTTATGTCCGGGTTTCCATCCGATATACCGCGAGAGTTGACACATCTCTCATTCATCCGATACCCACAACATTCATCATACACACAACGAATACTACAAATACAGAAAATATAATCAAAATAAATGACCAGAAAATAAAATGAGAATAAGTGTGAAAGGTACCCTCAGGTCTAACCTTTTAAGCCGTCTCTCGGACTCGCGTTCCACGGAGATCGAAAGGGGGTAAAGCTCCGTAACTTTTCTGGTCCACTGGTTCAACGTCCTAGCTCACTGCTTCGCTGTTCTGCTTACGGTTCGAACTCCGTTCTGCTGCTATTTGGTCTCTGTCTTGCTGCTCACTGCACGGACCACCTGTTTTAACGTTTTCAATAAACTATTCCAAGTTTGTGTGGGTTCTTAGTGCAATTATATGTGATTATTCTTAAGATTATCTATACAGTTTTATGTTACTGTTTTTTAAGGATTTGGGCTGCTGTGTTTGTGTGATTTTCGGTGATGTATGGAGGTTGAGAGGGGCTGGTTTTCAGTGGTGTATGGAGGTTGTTTTGGTGCTTGTAGTTTCGGTGATGTGAGGGTTGTTACTTGTGGTGGATTCGGCTATGGAGGAGATGGTTGAGGCTCTTTTGTTCTCTTTTGTGTATGTGTGGAGTGTTTTCTTTTCTCTTGTGATTTGGTGTGAGTTGTGTGTGTTTTGTGTGTATGAGCTAGCTATGGACTAGGGTTGAGAAGGTTGGTGAAGGTTCTTTTTATAGGCAAAGGGTTGGGCTTGACAAGGAAAGGGATTTGATTTGGTTTGGTTAAGGGAAGTCAAAGATTGAGGGGGGACAAATCTTGGCTAGATAGGGAAGGTTGAATATTTAATTGTGTTGGTTTAGGAATACAAATATTTTATATTGGTAAGTATCTTATTAGATTGGGAATATAATTGGTTGATTGATTTTAATTAGGCATGATTATATTTTGATTTAGTATGTGATTTGTTTAATTTAGGCATGATTTTAGTTTAAGTTGGTAATTGTTTATTTTATGTTGGTATATGTTTTAAATGTTTTATTTTAATGTTTAATATTTAATTAATATTTATTTATTTAATTTGGGATGTGTTTTATGGGCTTTGGGGAGCTAAATGGGCTGGATGTGAGGCTAGCAGCAAAACCAGAATTACCGACACCGTTCGAACGCGCACTCGAACGCGACACGAACACTCGCAATCTGTTTCCCGTTCGAACGAAGTAGCGAACGCAGCACTAACGAAGACAGTGAGCTTGTTTATTCTGAATTTCCCCTTCCGATATCCGTTTCCCGCGGCTTCCGTGACTCAAAAGGTAGTTGTCTCCAAATAAGACTCATCATCGGGTTTTATGTGTAAAAATGCAGTGCCTACAATGTGATTATGCTTCAATTTGCTCTTAATTTAAGTGTGTTGACAAAAGGAAATCACCCTAGAGCGAAATCACCATAGAGAAAAAGAGTAAGGGACGAAGGCAAGCAGGGCGATGAAAAGAAGAGCGATCATCAGACGACACAACGATTAGAACGACTGAGGAATCAGGACGACCGAAATAGCGATTAGAGCGACAAAGAACTCAGGACGACTGAAACAGCGATTAAGACGACAAAGGACTCAGGATGACCGAACACATGATACAGTTGATCCCACGATTACAGCAGTTAGGCAGTTCCCTCCACGATCAGGCAGTTAAGACGCACAACTCAGCGGTTGAAGGCATGACCCAGCAGTTGCAAGGAAGTTATGAGCCGAAACCGCCCGAGCGGTTTACAAGTTTCACTATAAAAGACTCACTCATGCGAAGATTAGAGCCCCCGAAAAAATGAAGACTCAAACGAGCATATTTTTATTTTTCATTTCTTAGTTTCATAATCCTTAGGACTGTAACTTGTGTGCTTGCGCCCCTTGGAGGCTTATTCACTTAATCAAACACCCATTGCTGGGACTTTGTCTCAAGAAGTTTGAACCTTACATGTTGTTCTTTCTTTAGGGAGAAAATTGCGCAAACAGTTTTTTGGCGACCACATTGGGAGAATTGATGTAAAAAGTGGAAATGTCTCCGAAAAGAAACACTAAAACTGGCTTAAGTACGGAGGAAGGAGAACTGGAGCAAAGCAACCAGCCCCACGTTCCAGCCATAGTGGGCCATTTCGAGGGTCTGGCAGACGCTAGTCGATATGAGCTTATGCGAGAGCTCAGCCCTAACGCGGTTCGCGCATTGTTCGGTGAATTCACACGGGATGTTGTCGAGCAGGTTAGGCTTAAAAATGCTCATATCATATATAAATTTACTTCGACTAGTAACTCACATTATGAAAATATGGCCAAACACCTAAGCTCATTAAATGAGTTAATGGCCAAATGTGTAAACGGGGGGACAGCCCTACCGTGGACTACACCTCCTCCTGCACCAAACAGTCAGGAGGCTGGCCCGAGTAATATTCCTCTGCAAGGGGTCATTGTCCCTACGACCTCCAGGGAGGGAATAAGTCCTGGGGGCAATGGCCTACATCTAGGGCCAAACCTACACCAAGGGCCAAATATGGTACAACATGAAGTGGTGTTGCCCCAAGGTCTCCAGGCTTCTCAGGGACAGAACCATGACTATGTCCCACTTGTGAGAGGACCGCAACCGCCACCCATAGCAATGCCATTTAATGGAAATGATATGTTGGGAGAACAGATGACCGAGATCCTTCAAAATCAATTCGGTCTGGGAGTACGGCCAATTCAGCCAAGGTATCAGAAACCATATCCGGATTGGATCGATGTGGCATATCTGTGGCCTAGAAATTACAAAATACCATATTTTTCTCTGTTTACAGGGCCTGGGAAAGTTTCTACCATGAAACACATATGGCGATTTACCATTCAGTGTGGAGAAGTCACTGATTTCCATAAGTTGAGGTTATTCCACGGCTCACTGTCAGGAGTATCTTTCTCATGGTATGTCAGCCTGCCACCCAACTCGGTAGAGAATTGGCAACAAATAGAAGAGATGTTCCATGCGCAATTCTACAAGGCCGAATCTGAAGTGGCCTTGGCCGACTTGGCGAACCTGAGACAGTTACCAGGAGAGTGGGCCGAGACATTCTTACAAAGGTTCAAAGTAGCTCGAGGCCGATGTTACGTGCCTTTGCCAGAGAAAGAATTTGTGAGAATCGCCCAAAGCTGTCTCAATTTTGATCTGAAAAAGAAATTTCAAGATCGCGAATTTTGGGATCTCCCCCAACTCACCACTAATGTGGTGCGTTATGAACATTATTAAGAGAGAAGGAACAAATGAAAAATTCCAGCAAAAGAAATTATTACAGGAACATCAATTATGAAATAAGCGAAATGGACATCAAATTGGCCGACGTATGTTTGGCCGAATTGGTTAAAGGGAAGCCGTACGTTTGCAAGGCGTGGCTGAACCCCAATTCAAAGAAAAGAACGACAAAAGAGTAGAAACTTTCATTCGATATCACGAAAGTCGATTCCATATTCGATCAATTATATAAATACAAGCAAATTAGTTTGAGCGACCGCCACACATTGCCAAGCGCTGAGCAAATCAGTGGGAAAAAATATTGTAAGTGGCATAATGCACGGTCCCATTCAACTAATGATTTTATCGTTTTTCGGAATGTTTTGCAGGATGCCATAGAATCTGGACGAATAACGTTTGAAAAAAAGATGGCGGTGGACGACAACCCTTTTCCAAAGCCGATAGAATTAAACATGATCGATTCAGACCTTACCAAAATGAACTTGCTAAAGTTCAAGTCGGTCCTGGATGAAGATCATGACTGTCATCGTCTGAGCGCTCTGGAAAGGATCGAAACACCTCAAGAAGGGAAGGATCGGCGAAATCTGTGTGCACGGTGCAAGAACAGTGTAGAGTGGATGAGAGAGTTTGAAGATATCTGTGAAAGGCCATTAAAGAATGAGCCAGTAGCATGGCAACCGAGAACCTTCGCGCCGAGGTTCTATGGTGAGAATTCAAACCTCGTCCAAAACGTAAAGACATTTAGGCCGAAAATTCATCGGCCCAACGTATGGCATCCATACCGGAAGCCATCTTCGGGGCAGCGTCTGGGAAGGAACTACCCTCATGTGGATGAAATGACAAGGACGCAATTGAGGAGACACCAAAGAAATTATGGTTGTATGATGCACCGACAAGGTGAAATGACGGTCACCACATGTCATAATGCTTATACACGGGAGGAACCAGATGTAAGTGGTAAAGAGAGCGACGACAAAGAAGGGACAACAACGAAATGCGAGGAGCGTACCAAGTTTTATAGACGAAAATGGGACGAAACAAACGACAAAGAAACCCATATTATCATTCAGTTCGGTAGTATGCCACCGGTTGTGGCTAACCATTACTTGTTGTCCGAAAAATTCAAGGGGGACAACAGTGGGGGAGCTGGAAATAACGAAGATGTTTATGAGGGTGATGAAACAGAATTTGCAGCGCTCTCGATAACAGATAGAGGGGCTTCAGACGAGGAAATGACTGACATAGAAGAAGAAATAGACATCAGGACTGAAGCACTAAGAAGGGGAATATCACAAAATCGGCTTCTTAAAGAATTGTATGAGGCCGGAAACCCTGCAGTCGGAACATTAGGAGAAGACTTGGGAAGATCCCCATACCTCGTCCTATACGGAACGCCCAAAGTAAAGAGGACCATTACCAAGGCAGAAAAGCAAAGACTGGTCATCAATAATGTCTCTCACAATGCACCAGTCACTTTACCACCATCTAGATGGGACATGGAGGGAGAACTGTATCGAGCCAATGCTTGGAACGAACCAACAATGGAGGTAGGCGTATCAGGAAAAATGATATTCCCAAAACCACCACCAAAAATGACTAAACACCTGCGGCCATTGTATGTAAAAGCAAAGGCCAACGGGATACCCATCGCCAAAGTGTTGATTAACAATGAAGCAGCCATCAATGAAATCCCTGTTAGGATGCTAGGGCATTTAGCAAAGTCAGAAGACGACCTCATCCCTGCAGAAGTGGTGCTTACAAGTTTCAATGGAGGAGCGACGACGACCAAAGAGGTTGTCCCACTAGACTTGCAAGTGGGAAGTACTACGAAAACAGTAGTGTTCTTCGTTATAGATGGGCCAACCACATATAACATGCTCCTAGGACGAGATTGAATACACGGCAGCCGATGCATTCCTTCATCTCTTCATCAGTGCCTAGTTTTATGAAACCAGAGAGACGAAGTGGAAATAGTACACGCCGACAATAAGCCTTTCGCTGCAGAGACAAATTCGGCCGAATACTTCATGTATGAAGGAAATTACGGGTCGACCAGAGTTCTGAATGAATGGGAAAATTCGGCCATTGTGGCTCAAAATGAGGAGCCATACCCCGCAGGTCTGCTAAACGATTTATTCGCGCAAACAAGGCCAACCACAGTGGTATTTGGAGAGCCAACGCACATCAATTCAAATGAAGAGCAGACAGAGTAAAGAACAAACCGCACTCACGGCCATCAGGGCCAATCTAATGGCCTATGTAACGGAACGAGAAAATGAGACCGAAGCTCATGTCGCAATTTCGGCCTTACGGGATAAATTGTTAGCACATCAGACAGAAGACAGAATAAGAGAGGCATGCGTGGTAGATTGTTTGATGGAAGGAAGTCACAAGAGCGAACAACCACTGGAAGAAGAAGAATACGCTCTGAACGGACTGCATAAGGTGAGCGTCTCGAGGGGACATGATGTATTGGACGAGGTCAATCTGGGGAGCGAGGATGATAGACGCATCACTTACATCAGCAAGGAACTAGAGGCCCAGGTACGTGAAAAACTGGTCCATTTGATATAAAGATATAAAGATTGTTTTGCTTGGGACTACAATGAAATGCCTGATTTAGATATAATGTTAGTAGAGCATAAGTTGCCAATCATGTCGAGCCATAGACCACATAAACAACCTCCCCGGAGGTTTGCACTCAATGTCATGCCTGACATTAAGAAAGAGGTTGAACGCCTTTTGGAGGCGAAATTCATTAGGACGACCAGATACATAGAATGGTTGTCAAATATGGTCCATGTCATGAAAAATAATGGAAAACTAAGAATATGCATAGACTTTAGGAATTTAAACTTGGCAACACCAAAAGATCAATACCCTATGCCGACGGTAGATTCCCCAGTATACTCCACAGCAGGGTATCAGATGTACTCTTTTATGGATGGGTATGCAGGTTATAATCAGATCTACATCGCTGAAAGCGATATACATAAAACGACTTTTAGGTGCCCAACGTCTTTTGGATGTTATGAGTGGGTGGTGATGCCGTTCGGTCTAAAAAATGATGGGGCTACTTATCAGCGAGCCATGAATCTAATTTTCCATGACATGATCAGTAAAGTCGTAGAAGTCTATGTAGACGATATAGTGGCTAAGTCTGTGACCATGGACGAATATTTTAGCCACTTGGCGATGACTTTTAAGCGAATGAGGAAATTTAAATTGAAGTTAAACCCTGCCAAGTGTGCTTTTGGGGTGAGTGCATGAAATTTCCTGGGTTTTCTAGTACTCCAACGGGGAATTGAGATTGATACCAATAAATCTCGGGCAATCACTGAAGCCAAACCACCCCGAAATAAGAAAGAGTTGCAAAGATTTCTAGGGCAAATTAATTTCTTAAGAAGATTTATCTCTAACTGTGCAAGAAAAACTAAAATGTTCTCGTTTCTGTTGAGGCTAAAGGATAAGGACGAGTTCGTCTGGACCGAAGAACATCAAAAGGCTTTCGAGAGCTTGAGGAAATATTTGTCACAGCCGCCAGTGATGGTACCCCCTGTGCCAGGACGGCCAATGAAGTTATATATATCAGCCGAGGAGCAGTCCATAGCTGGGATGATCGCGCAAGACGATGACATGGACGTCGAAAAAGCCATCTATTACATCATCAGACAATTACTGAAATATGAATGTAATTATTCTCCAATGGAGAAATTGTGTTTGCCTTTATATTTTACATGTACTAAATTACGAGCCTACCTTAGGCCGACTACATTGTACTTAATTACTAAAGTTAATATTATAAAATACATGTTCTCTCGTCCTATTTGCACCAAAGAGTTGGTTTCTGGTCATTATCATTGTCAGAATTCGATATACGGCATGAACCTCAAAAGGTTGTAAAAAATCATGCCTTGGCAGATTTCTTAGCCGATCACCCCATGTTTAAGTACCATTAGAGAAATGGAAATGGAATTAGATGAATGCAGCTTGAAACCATGGACGATGTATTTTGACGGATCTAGCACGATGAAAAGACCAGAGATAGGAATAGTTTTAGTCAGTCCATTGGCAGAATCATTCATTTTCATAATCAGGTTGGACATATATTACACCAACAACCAAGCCGAGTACGAGGCCTTGATATTTGGGTTGGAATTACTCCTCAATATGGGAGTAACACACGTGTCCATTAGAGGAGACTCGCAACTAGTAATCCAACAGTTAACATGAGCCTTTAAATGCCAGAGCCCATCAGTCATGACACTATCAGATGTAGCCAAAGAGCTTCTAGATCAATTTGACTATTCGGAGCTAGAACATGTTCCAAGAACGAAGAACGAAGTGGCCAACAATTTGGCCCAAGCAGCTTCGGGATATAAACAGACAAGCATTGACGACCTATATAGGAGCGAAGAGGTCAAGCCAACCCTGATGAGAAGAAAGAGGGTGACAGATGTCATGACCGTTGAGGTCCAAGACGAGGACGATTGGAGACGAGAGATCAAAGAATTTTTAAGACAACCCGAAAATGGGAAAGATCGAAGGCTGAAACTCAAAGCCTTGAATTACGTGGTGTTAGAAGACGTGCTATATAAAAAATGCCAAGACGGTCTGTTGTTGAAATGTATGGGGCCATTGGAATCCAAAACTATTATGGCTGAAGTACACGAGGGTGTTTGTGGAGCTCACCAGGCCGGAATAAAGATGAGGTGGATGATCATACGGAGCAGATATTATTGGCCGAAAATGGGAGAGTCGTGCATATCGTATGCCAATGGGTGTGTCGCTTGTCAAAAGCATGGGCCCATTCAGAGGGCACAGCAACCGAAATGGTCCATGTCATTAAACCATGGCTGTTCATAGGATGAGTGATAGATTTGATAGAAAAAATATATCATGCATCTAGCAAGAGACACACCTTCATTATCATTGCCACATATTTCTTTACCAAATGGGTAGAAGCAATTCCGGTAGTAGAGATCTCTCAAGAGAAAATTACCAAGTTCTTAAAAGAGCACATTATTCACCGATTCGGTATACCACAAATAATAATGGTGGATCATGGTACTTTGTTAAATGGCGTGAAGGTAAAAAGCTTCCTGGCCGAATACGGGATCCGGCTAGTAAACACTACTCCATATTACCCCCAGTCAAATGGCCAGGCAGAATCGTCCAATAAAACCCTTAAAGGGTTGATTCGGAAAATGGTAACAGACAATGCCAAGAAATTGGACGAATGTTTGAGTCGGGCTTTATGGGCGTATAGGACGTCACCGCGAACGAGTACCTTGGTCACACTATTTCAATTAGTATATGGTCAAGAGGTCGTACTACTAGTTGAAATTAATATTGAATCCACCAGGGTGATGTTGCAAAAAGAATTGACAAATGAGGACTACAGCGAAGCAATGATCCAAAATTTGTTGGAATTAGACGATATTAAATGCGATGTCATGAATCGTATGGAAGCACAAAAGAAAAAAATGGCCAAGGGATATATAATCAGAAAGTCGTGGCTAAATCGTTCAAAAAAGCCAAATTAGTTGTGGAAAACTATATTGCCACTTGGTGCCAAAGATCCGGCGTATGGCAAATGGTCGCCTAATTGGGAAGGCCATTTCGAGGTAAAAAACGTTTTGCCAAAAGGGGCCTATCATTAAAGGAATTTGAATGAAAAGGTACATATTAGGGCGATAAACGACAAATATTTGAAAAAATATGTGCCCTCACTATGGGAGCACGAGAACATAATGTCATTGCGATAAGGACAAAGACAAATAATATAAGAATGTGTTTTCATTAATAAAGGACGAAAGCGTCCTCAAAAGTACAACATTTGGAAGATAAAACGTCCTACATTATTACATAATTATTGGCTGGCCGAAGATCGCTGGAGCTCGTCGGGCAAATCCTTCAGAAGGAAGAACCTCTCCCCCAGGTTCCGCCATTCTCTCAGCATTTCTGCATCGACCCTTATCAGATCGGCCATGCCTTTTTCAAAATCAACTCGGGGCAAGATCCATGAACTCGGCCATAGTAGTAGTGGCCTCAGCTACCAGAGAGGTAAGCCCCATCTTTTTAGCATCCATCCTCATGTTGCTTTCCTCTATCTGATGCTGGATATCCTGTAGTTGTCGTTCTAGATCCAGCAGCAAAGACTCCTCGATAACCATTTCATATGTAGTTTCTCTTATGGCTTGCCGAAGGTTATCGATGGTACCTCAAAGCCTATCATTCTTATTTATTGATGCACGCAGGCCGGCCTTCTGGCTATGTGTGGTCCGATAGCGATGAATAAGGGTCGGGACCTTACTTTGCAGGTCTTGGAGAGTGAGTTGGCTTTCTGCTGAAATATGTAGAACATGAAGACCCAGCAGACGGTCTTACTCGGAGGAAGATTTTTCTAACTTCAGTACATTCTCTGGTAGAGAAGCTTGTCCGATATCATTTGTCATAAGTGATGCATATTGGCCGAGAACCTCCCTAAGGGCCTCCAAGTCTGATGTAGCCTGGGCCGGAGATATGGGAGGCAGGGAAGAAGCAGAAGCTAATTGATCCAAGTCGCTCAAAATGTCATGGACCGACTGAAAAAATTAATCTGACGCTTGATTACAAAAGCCAAAGTTAGTAAATCAAACAAGAATGGATGAAGAAAAGAGAACATAAGGAGAAATCACTTACAATTTTGGGCCGACGAGCAGAACTGGACGGCTCAGCAATAGAAGGTATATAGGTTTCCAGTGGCAACACCTGTTCTTCTCTAGGAGATTGGACTGAATGAGTGGGAGACGATGGCCATTCAGAAGCAGCAGATGGTTGAGTTAAAGAAACATGAGCTTTCGGCCGAAGAGTTGGAGACTGAGGTGCCGAATATGACAGCTGGTCAAACATAGAAAGTTCCTGCGCCAAAGATACATGAGACATCCCCCGAAGAGGAGAGGGCGGAAGAGCCGAGGACGACGGCTGTCTGGAGGTCGAAGTTGGTTGCACCGATGGGCCATGAGATGATGCCTGTGGTGATAATTGTTGCGGTGCGGTTGTAGGCTGAGCATCTGTAGGAGAATCAGAATCGGAAGAATCAGAAATATAAACAACTTCCATTCTTCATAAATGCGACAAAGTACATCGTCTTTGTACATAGACCGAGCCTCCTCTAGTAACTCCAATTCGGCCAAACTAAAAAGGCCGTCTACATCTCTATAACTTCCTCTAAGCCCTATGGCAGCCATTCTGTGTACCTAGGGGTAAAACTGTTTGAGATGACACCAAAGTGGCCCGTCATCCGGCCAAATAGGTTCGGGCACGTCAGACCCATTCATCTGGATCCTGTACAATTGGCACATGATCATCCACAGAGGGGGATTCGAATAACGGATGATCTCTTGGAATTTCCTCAACATTGGGTGTGAACGGCCGAATTCTGTACCTGGCTCCATACCTTGGGGGTTGATTTCAGACGAAGGACCGGTAGTAGCTGGCTCGTCCTCTTCCGGAGGTTGTTCTATGATTGTAGCGTCGGCTGCTTCGTCACCGTCCGATGGAAGCTGAATGACCGGGACTACGGTGGGTTCAGCCTCTTCAGATGGACCCTCGACCATGGGAGTTTCGGGCCATTGAGTTTGGGTCATTTCGGGCGCTGCAGAGGGTGGCTCCATCCTAAGCGCCTGCACAAGATACAAAAACTTATAAAACCTCAGGTTGTCTCAAACCGATGTACAAAAGAGGACGAGAGTTTCAGACCATACCTTAGCCCGACGTACGAGGGGCACGTCCGAGTCAGAGCTGTGAGTGAGGGAAGGCTGCTTCCGTTTTGTCTGTTTAATTTTCTTCGGCTTGGCCGCCTCAATTGATTTCTTCGACCCCGCTGACCCCGAAGATTTGGAAGAAAAATGGATGGAAGAAAATACCCACATAGTGGGCAAAGAGAAGAATCTATCCCGGCCAGGTGGCCAAAAACGGTCAAAGAAAGAATGGACCGATGTACATGGGGAAAATGGAACTATAACAAAAGAGGATAACAAAGAACGAGTCTCTGACAAGGAATGCTCTATGTCAGAGAGCGAAAGGACTTTAAAACGGTCCGATGAAACAGAGCGCGTATGGAAGAATGGAAGAGGCCATCATTGAACGAGACCGAGTTGGCGGGCAACGAAGTTGGGCGAATAAACCTCCACTCCGGCCTTGCCATTGGCCCCGGTCAGGATGTCATGAATCAGATCGCGGCTGCATAAAAACCTGCACCATATGCGAAGACTTGATTCGTCCTCTTCTGACTCAGGGATGTCAATGGTCGAAAGAGAGACTGTCGCCCAAGGAAAAAGAAAGAAAGAAAGAACCCGAGAAATAGTATAAAATATTCAAAAACAGCGCGATGGAGGAGAGAGGTTGGCAAAGTTGAGCAAAAAGAAGACCGGCGCAAGGATAAAAATGATTTGAATTAATTGAGCCAAAGACAGAGAAATAGGCTCTCAGCCAAAGCTGGATGAGCCATAGAGGGCCGGAGGCGATTGGTGAAGCTTCTGACCTAAGTTGTTTTTGAAGAACGGCCAACCCTCGATAAATGGTGGCCAATAAAAAGGATGTCAGGTCCAAACGATGACCATTGGCAAGGTCAGAAGAGATGGGGAGGTAACCCGCCACGAGTTTCTGGCTTGGCGTACAAATGATATATTTGCAAAGCCAGTAGTGAAGGAAGTCCGTTCGCTCCAGCATTGAGACTGGACTGGCCGATTTAGAAAATGCACGGAGAAAAATGGAGTAGGACGAAAAGGACGAAGAGTCCATTGGAGGAGGGGGAAACAAAAGGTTGTGCAGGCCGAGATGGTCATACCCAGATGAGCCAACCCGGTAAGAGCACCGATGTCTCGAAGGGTGATGGTGAAAGGACCAGCAAGGAAGATGAAGACGTTGTATTCAGAGGACCAGAAAAGTAGTGAGGTAGGAAACAGATTTCGGTCTAAAGAGGGCAAGGTCAATGAGAGTTCGATAAAAGAAAGGAAACCATGTTCCTCAAGAAAGGTACGGGTATCTGCATGCAGTAGCATACGTTGGAACCAGGTCTCAAATGCGGAGTCGTGTTTAGGCCATGTGTGGATATGATTGGATTAAGCCAATGGAGAAACATTTAGTGGCTCTGAAAAAGAGAGACCAGAAGTAGAAGGAAACTGTTGAGCCAGCGGGGCTGTGGCGATGGCATTGTCGTCGACGAAAATAGAACCTAGAGTGCACTGGCCATAGTTCTCGTTGAGGACATGAACGCCGAAAGTACTGACAGAAGAATCATCCAGTGCCATCTGATAGTCACCAAAAGTTGAGGAGCTGTTTTTGGGGGCAGAAGAAGAAGACGTCATTAATGCTAGAAGGAAGAGAGTAAGAAAGAAAGAAACATTGCAAATAGGATATAAAGTAAAGTGAAAGCCAGAGTAGGCTGAATCCTTGTATACACAGACAAAAGGCTCAACCTGGGACATGTGTCGCAACGCAAATCTTCGAAGGATGGAAACGGCGGGAAAATGAAGAGGATGAAGAGTCGCCCTAGACAGGTGTTGGGATACGATTCGATGTGAAGGAATAAATGTGACGTGTGACGAAAGGAGACACCGAAATGACGTGAAAAATGGCTCATTAATGGGCGTCATGATGAAAAGTGTTGGGAAAGGTCGCGCATTTATTGCATAAGTGATGGGCTCGCATGGGAAATACAAATGGCGGCCCAACAAATTATAGGTCGATGACTTGTAGGCCGATATTTACCACCCTGATATGGAGAAATTCACCTCGATTTCACTTCCAATTCAATCAAGGTGAATTTTGGGGATAATTATTGACAAAAAGGAAATCACCCTAGAGCGAAATCACCCTAGAGCAAAAGAGTAAGGGACGAAGGCAGACAGGCAGACAGGGCGATGAAAAGAAGAGTGATCACCAGACGACACAGCGATTAGAACGACTGAGGAATCAAGATGACCGAAACAGCGATTAGAGCGACAATGAACTCATGACGACCGAAACAGCGATTAGGACGACAAAGGACTCAGGATGACCGAACACATGATGCAGTTGATCCCACGATTACAGCAGTTAGGCAGTTCCCTCCACGATCAGGCAGTTAAGACGCAAAACTCAGCGGTTGAAGGCATGACCCAGCAGTTGCAATGAAGTTATGAGCCGAAATCGTCCGAGCGGTTTACAAGTTTCACTATAAAAGGCTCACTCATGCGAAGATTAGAGCCCCGAAAAAATAAAGACTCAAACGAGCATATTTTTATTTTTCTTTTCTTAGTTTCATAATCCTTAGGACTGTAACTTGTGTGCTTGCGCCCCTTGGAGGCTTATTCACTTAATCAAACACCCCTTGCTGGGACTTTGTCTCAGGAGGTTTGAACCTTACACGTTGTTCTTTCTTTAGGCAGAAAATTGCGCAAACAAAATGAAATCTACTCTCATCTCATATACCGTAAGCAAAACTTAAACCTAAGAACGACTCAATGATTATTCCTCAACTTCAAGATTTTCTACTATAATTTTCGTATAATATCATATTGTCGTAACTCAGTGAAAATCAATAAAGTTTTGACTCTTATATATTTATGGGGATTATCTGTAAATAGTGGAAAAAAAATATATACTCTTTAGGGTCCTTCAAACGGGGTAGTGTGAATGTGATACGCACGTCTGTTCACTGGTTGGAGACGTTCGATTGTATTGTCACACGTGACATGCACATGACTATGAAATCTCCCTCCAACATCTTCCAAAAATTGCCCAAATATATTAAATTATTCACGACTCGTTACAACTCAATTGAATACGATTTATTACGGAATTTACCAATTAAAAATAGACTCAACACTTAGACTCACCATTTACCACATTTATTAAAAACCTAAGATGTACAAATTTTGAATCAAATGTTGTATTTCCTCATTCATATACAAAAAATCAATATATTTAAATAAAGAGTATGAGTAACTCATGACAAAAATAAGTAAAGGCGGAATTTGGAGAAATAGAAATGATAGACAAGCGCATACATTTACTCACAAAGAAACAGAACGGCAGTACATGCTGCGTTTGATTTAAAAATTCTGACCCTAGGTTTGCCTTGCTCCCGTAGCCAAACAAGACAGATTTATAACATGCCCTAATCCCCAAATCAATTCTAACGATTTCAATCCTAATTCCTAACAGCAGAAATCAATTCGCACAACAGCTTCCTCATCGCCTTCAGCACCACCCTTCTCCTACCATACCAAAT
>SKCR01001474.1:0-36582 GCA_019454045.1 Zanthoxylum bungeanum
TGTCAATATATCCAATATATTCCCTAACCTTTTTCCTCTTAATCAATTAAGCCTTGGCTTTGGCACAACAAACTCAATGATCTCAATTAAGCGGAACCCATTGATCATGGAAAGCTTCGTAATCAATGTCGATGGACAAGAAGTGATCTTGACTTTGGCCAACAAATCACGACTTGGACTAGACACCAATATAGAACAAAACTCTCATGATTCAAACACATCCTCGACGGACAAAGACCTTGACTTTGGCCAACAAGCCAATGCCAGTCTTGGATCTTGAGTAAGAATCACTCAATGGAAGGAAAAACACTTAATATTTTTGAGGGTTTTTCGCGTGCAAATGGCAACCAATTTATTATCTTTGTTAAGGTCTCATCATCATACACCCTTAAACATGTATTCTAAACACATACTAAAGCGCGTATAAATAAAATAATAATGATATGCGGATGGATACTTAACACATTGATCCTAGATCAAATCTCTCCCATTCCTCTCTCCCTCTAGCACAAGTATTTACTTCTACCCGTTACACTACACTTCTAAAGAAACCCCATTTACATTGAGGGGAATAGGTGAGAAGAGAAATACAATGAGAAATGAGGTAATAGGCTGGACACGCAGGTCCAATTTAATAAATTCCAAATTTATTACAATTATTTCTAAAATTGCCCCACCCATCTAATATCCATCCGATATACATTATTCATGCATCGCAAACATGTATTCATACAAGAATGTTATCAATCAATCTAATCAAATTAATTAATCTGATAATTAATGACCATTCAATGTTGAAACAACGATTTGATTTTGCTCGAGTCAAACTCGTTTTGCGAATAAGTACTCAAAGTACGAATTCTTGAATAAACTAAACTACATAATTAAATCCAATTCAATTTGTATTTAATACTAATTCACTATTTAATTCCAAATTAAACATTTACATTTTATATTGAACCTTTGCGACTTAGATTCCAAATCTAATCGTTACGAGTCTCAAAGCCCGATTAACATCCAATGTCGTTCAATTAACGTCCAATGGGCTTTCAATTAATTTCTTAAGGCGTGGGCTTCGGCAACCAAAGCCCAATCAAGGAATTACCCCATAAGCCTAGAAATTAATTTCGGCCAATTAGGCCCAATTAAACTTTAAAGGCCCATTAGTCGCTATTGGACTTTATGGAAGTGGTTTTGGGCCCAATTGGATCCAACTA
The DNA here is from genome assembly GCA_019454045.1 of Zanthoxylum bungeanum. Classification (NCBI taxonomy): domain Eukaryota; kingdom Viridiplantae; phylum Streptophyta; class Magnoliopsida; order Sapindales; family Rutaceae; genus Zanthoxylum; species Zanthoxylum bungeanum. Next base: position 1,218 of record SKCR01001474.1, read on the forward strand.
ATTTAGCCTAAACCTAACTTGCTACAACCAAGCCCATTTACAACTTTTAAAGCCCAAATCCAATTTAAGCCCAACATAATTAAATTCCAAAATCCTATTTCACATTTAATAATTCAAAAGTGTATAACATAATTAACTACCCAAATCAATATTTCCAAAACGTCGATTAGCCTAATTAATCATGTTCATTAACATTTAATCATGTCCTACACAATTTATGAAAAATCAAACCATCACATACTTTACATGTCTCAGCCAAGTGAGGATTTTATGTCCGATTCGGTTTCAATCCAATTAAATCCACAATCGACATTAAATCAACAATTCAAATTATTTCTAACTCATCCAATGAATCAAAAAAAAAAAAATAAAATCACCAAAATAATAAGGGCATCTAGATTCGGCCAAGCCAAGGTATGTCTCTTTGAGTGATAGCTCTTATGATTTTTACCACAAAAAACCATCAAAACCCTTCTCCTTGCACACGGTTTTCTGGGCAGAAAACTGAAAAAGAAATGCCCAAATGGGCGAGAGAGAGAAGATATGAAGAGGAGAGAGAGAAGTCATTTTGGTTGTTGAAAATTGGTGTATCTAATACACTACCTTTTTTAATTTCTAAAATAAAAAATAAAACATATACAATTAATAAACAATTGTAAATGTCAATCAAGCTTTTCAAAAATCTTTTCAATAACTCCCATCAACTATTCACATCAATCAAGTGACAAGTTATCACATCACTCAAAGTGACTAATGATTTGACGCTCGATGTGACTAGCGATTTGACATTTGATTTGACTTGCGTGCCGCACTCGAATTCGAAATGCAAATGTGCTCGCAAATAATCACGGGCTCGAGTTTGCTAATTCCAAATTAATGAATTTTCTGTTGCGTCGTAATTAAATCTAATTTAATTAGATAATCATGCCAAGCATAATTACTATTTACGTCGCTAACGAATTAATTCTAAATTAATTCATTCGTCCGAATTAAAATCCAATTTTAATTCCGCGTCGAAATCCAATTTCGTATAATATATCGAATATATTATTATAACTGATTAATTCCAAATTAATCGTTCTCTCCCTTTAAATGATATTTTATCATAGATAAAATATCTCTGTAATTAATCCCAGATTAATTTTTCTCTCTCCTCTAATTAATCCCAGATTAATAAAGTGCGAGTCATACGTCATCGGTGAATCTTCGGGAAGCGGCCCATGAGATCCCTGGATATCTTGGCAGTAAATACGGTTGTCAGACTATCCGAACACGTACGTACCAAGAACTACGTTTTACTAATTTACAAGACAAGGTTGGCTTCTAGCAAAGCGCCATGCCTACCCAATTCTCCAGAAACATGCTTACAGGAATAAACGATCTATATCAGGCGTAGTATACGTGGTATTGTGTATGTTGATCCAGTATCGGATGCCACGTGCTAAGCCTGGGGCTGGAATTGTGTCTGCCCCGTACGAAGCGCATGTTGGATATCTGATAACTAGTCTCTATAATCGGATATACATGACATAGTCATAATATCCCGATGACTGGAGTGATACTTCCGTCTTGACATCACACCCAATACACTATGATTCTCAATATACCCAGCAGAGGCGTACATAGAACCGGTTAAAGCCCTGGACAACCAAAACCAAAGCATATTGATTGTCGCAAGTATTAGTGGTGCAAGTCTCAGGTTAAGACCAAATACACCTACCCTAATTTCGGAATTCCATAAACACATAGTCATACTACCAATGGAATTCCGAGGGGGTCTATCCAGAGCGAAGCTATTTTCCGTACTATCGGTAAAACACAACCTCCTATTACACTTGCATGAGTATCCTATACCCAAATATATGTGAACTATATTATTGTGCCCTCACAACTCGCACAAGTGTAATACTAGTATTTCATGCATTTATCGATGTCCAATCTCGATAATACTCCGACTAGAGATATTTAATGATTAATCCTTCGCAGACTGATACTGTCTCATATCATCTCAATACAGGAACTAATCATATGGACCTCCTATCATTTATACATCTAGCTGATCTAATTACAAATGATAAGAGAGCAATCTCATTTGTCACATACTTAATTTGTACAACAACACCATGATCTATAGAAATAGTGACGCTATGGGTCATAACTGTCCAACACTATATACATGACCATTCTAATAAACATTCAATTTCGTTTTTGGTTCCAGGCAAAATATTTGGGGCAAACCTTCTAGGTGGTTGTTTATTAGGTTTATAATTTGGTTTAATGTGTAGCATGTGTTCTACTAGATCTCTATCTAAATCAAGTATTTCCTCTTATCCCATGCAAAAAAAATATTTATACTCTTTTAAAATGGAAATAAGTTGCTTGCATACCTTACTATTTAGCTTTTGACTGATGTAGCAGGATGATTTTCCCCTTCATTCCCCAAGTTGACTTCCTCACAAGGGTCTTGTGCTTTCATAAAGCCTATCTTCTGATGTTCGTTCAACTTACTCTTAAGACTTTGACGTATCCTCCAGAGTTACCTTCTTCGAGATAATCAATCCCACAAGCTTATTTTTTTAATTGGCACTTCATATAATGCACTTCTAATTTCTCGCTCAAGGCCAAAATCACGGTAAGCGTGCAAAGTTATGATTCCTGCACTAATTTACAAGCCATAAATTTTCCATTTTTTTACCGTGAGTGCGGCAAGTTCCTCAAGTTTATTTGTCTCCATTATTTGGTTTATTGGATTTTTGGCTAATTACTAGCTCTTAAAAGGCCATTATATTTGGTCTCATTCGTTTGAATAAGTCTATTAGGAATTCAGTGGAACATAACTCATCATTCTATGCTATTACGGTTACATCTCCATATTCATTGACTATTCTGACTGGTCCATAGTTACCTTTATAGATGAAGTATTCCACTGAATTTTTTTCATTGTTAATAGTCGATTGTCTTTATGTACCACTTCAGCTTTATCCTTTTGGATCTAGAAAACCAAGCTAGTGAATAGGATAAGGTATTTCCTTACTTCCGTGAATCTAATCACGGCCTAGAAGCACATTGTAACTGGTTGATCCTTATATGAAGAAGAACATGGTATTTCTAGTTGTGATTCCGATATTAATATCCAAAGGAATAACTCCATTTTCCTTCATGGCTCCCCCATTAAAGCTTGTCAGGATGACCTACATACATTGTTGCCTCTTCAACATTCTTATTGGAATGTTGTTGATGGTTGCTCCATTATCGACTAATACCTTTGATATAAGCATTTCATTCATTGTTGCCTTCACGTATTATGGTATGAGATGCTTAGTCTTTTGTTATGGAGGCCTATAAAATATCATCCTCTTGGCTGACTCTATCTATATCTTTTTCTTACTCCTATTATCATACATTCCTTGGTATTCCTTGACCTGAATATTTAAGACGTATTCCACTTCTTGCTTGGGTTCATCTGACTCCCAACCCGAAGATGGCAGTATATTAATGGATGAAGCTCTATTTTCCATATTGTTGGATGATGCCACCCATTTTCTGAACGTGGCACTCTTTGTTTGAAATTTGGTTTGTACATAGCACATGGCATTGAGAACACCTCTAATATTCTCCTAAAGTCCGAACAGTCGGATTTTCTTTCTCATATAGTTCATTTAATAGCCTGTTCTAGGATATTTTCCTCCTAACTGCTTCGACATGCAAATCATTCTCCTATTCAATTTCAGTCATCTCATCCTCTTGAATTTCCTTTATTTCTTCCAAGGTAAAGACTCCAGCGTCTAGTTCCACAACAATGTAGACATCCTCTTTCATATCCTGAGCTTCACTTCCTTTCCACTCAATTTTTTTGGGCAAAACACAATGGTTAGCCACAATCAGAAACATGTTGCCAAACTGGATAATATTAGGGGGTTTTCTATCGTCTTTTTCATCATCTTATTTCTGAGGAAAGAATCTTACATGTTCTTTACATTCGGGAACTATTTTGGTTTCCATAATGAGGTCTTCGCCTATAGTAACATTTGAATCATATGAGTCATTAGGATAGGTTACCCCATACCTCTAGCATATCATTCGTCCATAATTTCTCTAGTGCCTTCTCAATTATGTCCTTATTATTTCATCAATGGGAACAAATTTCCTATGTAGTTGGTTATATGAATGACATATATTGGACTTACGTAGTTATGGCATAAAGGTTTTGACAATGTGGATAAAGTTCGAATGTTCTCTATAAAACCTAATTGTAAATGTCATTGGCTACTATGCTCTTGGCAGCCTATTTAGTTAGAGCCTTGTTTGACAAGTTTATTCCAACTCTCTCTTCCATTTTCGGTTGTTCTGGCAATGAACATATAAAAATTCTATCCCTTTCCCTTTTATGTTGGAATCTAGACATCCAAAGACATTGGGATGTGGATCGTCATGCCCTTCGTCTAGTACAAATTTGAATTTTGGTAGGTTCATTTTAGTTAAGCCTATATCGATCATATTTATCTTTGTTAGTTCCATATTTGTTGGCAATATCCGTAACAAAATAAATTCAACTGAGTTGTAATTAGTGTTGAAGTTTCAGATCAATTGGACAAGTATTTTGGACAACATCAGATGGAGACATCATAGCAATGTTCACTATTTTAAAAATACATAAGATTTAGAGATATAATTTTACATGAGGTCAGTGTCATTGAAAAGTAGACTCAAAGACTATCACGTATATATAAAGAACGAATTATTTGGCCAAGGGGTGAAAAAGTTAAAAGCATTTTAAATTACATATCAAAACCAGTCCGTGACATGCGATTGAGTCTCTTTCATCTTTATGTCGAACGTCTGGAGGCAGAAACTTTACGTTTGAGAGGCGTTTGAACACTCGTGCGTAAGTAGGTTATTTTGGATGCTTTTAAAAGTCAGATTTTCACTAGGAAACCCTTACCTTTGCCCTACCTATATAAACAAATATAGAGCCACTTTAACCAATTGAAGAGACACAATTTAGAGAGCCTCCATACACTTAGTTTCTTCTTCATTGATTTTCACCTTGAAGACTTTCTTAATTACCTTGTCTTTTTGCCTTGGTGATATTGACCCTTGAATGACCAACAAAGTAAAAACACAACCCTAACCCAATTTCCTAATCTTTTAGAGTTCTCAATGAAGAAGATTGTTTGTCAGATTTCTAGCATTGCGAGTTCACACTATTGATCCACTCAGATACTTCATAGGTTTCTAAAGAAGGCCACTTGGTGCGGGCTCAGGGAGTTCTTCGAGTTATTACAGTTTAGAGGTATTCGAGTCGGTGGAGTTGTCACCATAGGTCATATACCATCAATGTAAGTTTTTTCTCATTATAGTGGAGATTTAGCTGGTAGCCTATATACCCGAGGTAGGTTTTTACTCGCATGACTTTTCCACTCGTTAACAAGATTATTGTGTTGATTTTTTTTTAATTAATTTGATATATGTTTCTTTATTTCATAAATGCATAGACTTAAGGTGCATGTTCTAATCTATAGAAATAATAATTACTACATGTCTCAAATTATTGTGTATAATTCCTTGTAGAGTCATAACCTAATTGTTAGACAATTATGACCCATAGCGTCACTGTTTGTAAAAGACATTGTGTTTTTTTGTACAACATTAACTACATAGTAATGAAATTGCCTTTTACCGTTTCGTAATTTATTTACTTTGATAGGTAAAAGTTTCATATGATTAGTTCCGGATTGAGATGATATGAGACAGTATCAATCAATAAAGGTTTAATCATTAAATATCCCTAGTCGTAGTATTATCGAGACTGGACATCGATAATGCGGAATAGACTAGTATTGCACTTATGCACGTTGTGAGGGCATGACAGCATAGTTCTCGTATGTTTAAGTATAGGATACTTATGCAAATGCGATAGGAGGTTGTGTTTTAACCGATGGTACGGAAAACAGCTTTTCTTCTCTGGATAGACCCCGCGGAATCCCATTGGTAGTATGTATGTGTCTATGGGAGTTCGCTTCAGGGTAGGTTTTTTTGGTCTTAACCTGAGACTTGCATCGCTAGTACTTGCGACAATCGGTAAACTTTGGTTTGGGTCGTCCAGGGCTTTAACAGGTTCTGTGTAAGCCTCTACTCTCTAGACTGGTTTATTGAGAATCGTAGTCTATTGGATGTGATGTCAAGACGGAAGTATCACTTCAGACATATCGAGATGATGATCACGCAGGGATTTATAACTAGTTCTCTATTGTGTTGCAACCATCAGGATAATATGACAAGGTAATGATTATCCGATTCAAAGAGACTATTGTTTGATATCCGATATGTGCTTCGTATGGGGCGGACACTATTCCAGCCCCAGGACTTGCACGTGACATCTGATACTGGATCGCAATACGTAATACACATATCTATCTATCTACGCCTGACATAGATTGTATATTCCAGTAAGAATATTTCTGGAGAATTAGGTAGGCACGGTGTTTTGCTATAAGCCATCACGTCTGTAAATCGGTGAACATGTAGTAAGTACGAGGTACACACTTAATCGGATAGTCCGATAACCAGATTTACTGCCAACATATCCATAGGTCTCTTGGGTCGCTTCCCCAAAGATTCACCATGACAGTTGATTTAAATTAGAATTAATCTGGGATTAATTAAGAGAGAGAAAACTAATCTGGGATTAATTGAGGTATTATTTAATCTGGGATTAAATGTGTTCGGAAGAGAGAGAACGTAATTAATTTTGAAATTAATCGGTAGAATAAATTTAATAGTTAAATTTGATTTTTCTATTTAATTTATTTGTATAGGCTAAAATTAATATATCAGATATATTAATATGAATTGGATTTCATTGCAAATTAAAGCCGGACTTTAAATGTGAACGAACGGATTAATTTAGAATTAATTCGTAAACGGTATTCGTAATAAATTTACGAGGCGTCGTCATTTAATTAAATTAGATTTAATTATTTAACGACAAGAATTCGTTTAAAAAAAATCGGATTAAACGGATCCGAGCCGCGTAAACAGTCGTGGAATCTATTCGAATTTTGAATTCAAATGTGAGGCCCACTTTAAATGTGGTAGTTAGGGGAGTGGTTGGCATTTATGCCATACCATCCACTTTCCAACCACCTTGGAATGGTTTTGGTGAAACCATTTACCCAACCACATGTTAGGTGAAAAATGGTTTTCTACCAAAACCATCTCTCCTCTCTCATTTGGTAACACAACACACACCTGAAACCCTAGACACCATGGTTTGGGCGTGGGCTACCTTGTCCTCTTCTCTTTGATTTTGTGGCAAAGTTAAGTGTAGCTAGCACTTCAAGGAATCAACAAAGGTGATAAGGAAATATCTCAAAGCTTGGATTCAACAAACAACTCTTGGATCTGAAGATCAAAGTTAAAATTTTTAAAAGTCAAATCCGTTCATTGTAAGCATTTTCTGCTGCATCTTATAATGATCTTTATCATGTTTTCATGTTTTTTAGATCCTTGGAATTTTCTAGGATAACTAACACTAATGAAAAATTCGAATTTTCAATTGGTATCAGAGCTTGACCTTGATCCTCAGCCCATTTAGCTATGCAGAGAAGTCAACCCATAAATGTTCTCTCATTCTTTGATGGGACAAGCCTACTTGTATTTGAAGGTTCGTAAAGAGCATTCCTTAAGTCCTTTGATGAGATGGTCTGGATGTCAGTAGAGTACGGTGGAAACATCTCAAGGTTATGGTTGATAGGGTCTCCTCCCCCATAAAGATAAACTGACCCAGACTAAGAAGAGTTTGATACTAGCAATAGGAATAACAAATCCATTAAGGACATTCATATTTTTGTTTGCTCTGCTGAGTTTCAAAGAATATCAATGTCTGAGATAGTCAAGTATGCATGAGACATCTTTTAGGTTGTGCATGAAAGACCACTATCGATTAAGAATGGTAGACTCCAAGAGCTTGTCACTAGGTTAGAGCTCAATATGATGAAATAAGATGAGACTTTTGATGAGCTCTAAGTTGAGAATAACGAATAGTTAACTCTAGTTTTAACCTATGTGAGACTATTCTTACGAATAGAATAGTTAGAAAAATCATTAGATCCATGTCTGACTAGTTTTTGCCATTGCCAAGATCACAGCCACATCAGGAAAGTAATGATTTAGATCACCTTAAACTAGAGAACCTCATCGGAAAACTGTAAGCGTATGAGAAAAAACTTCATAAATATATAAAGCCAAAAAAAACTTCATAAATATATAAAGCTTAATACCATAGCGATGAAGATCACAAAAGAAGTTAGCCATGATCCATCAAGTGATGATAATGATAATACTCTCACGGATACGGATTTGGTCACATTCGCAAAACGATTTAAGAAATTTCTTAAGATGAAGAAGAGTAATTGTAGCACTGATAGGAATAGAGAGGACAATCCTAGAAAGAGTAGGTGTAGTATGAGGGAATCTAAAAATGATAATGATAGAAAATCTCGTACTATCCAATGCCATGAATCTGAAGGGTATGGGAATATTAGTTCTGAATGTCAGATATACCTAAAGTCTAAGAGTAAAAAAGTTATGGCACCCTCATTTAGTGATTCAGAAGGTGGCTATAGAGTAACTTTTTAACTTTACTACTAGTGTGACTAGTGAGAAATATGATAATATTAGTGATGTGGATGATGGTTATGAATTCTCTCACGATGAATCTATAGATGAAAATAGTCTTAATATAGTATATAGTGAATTATTTAATGAGAGCCCGGCTATCAAAAAGACAAACATTGAGGTCGTTATGAGGCTAAAGGAAACTGAGCTAGACAAGAATGAAGCTAAAGCTAATTTTGAGTAAAGCCTTTTGGTTATTGATGACCTTGAAGAGAGGAATAAAGACTAGCTGATAGACTCAAATTCCTAGAAGCAGAACTTGAGAATGCTAGAATATAGTTGTATGTATTTTATAGTGGGACTGATAAACTAGACAGCATATTATGGATTGGCGTTGATTCAAATTGTGATAAGGCTTCATTGTCTATAGCTATACCTATCCCTCCTAAACGTGACTTAAGTAAGAGATGTTTTGATTGTAGTTATGTGATTCCTTATGTTATTCCCAGTCCTACGATTCAACCTTAATCTAGATATGTGGTGGGCAAACCTCACTTTAGTCCGAGGTTTGTGCATGTTTGTCGTCACTATGGAAAGGCATGACACATTAGGCCTAAGTTCTTCATATTGTACAAATAAAAGAAAAGGCCTAAGAGTGTTTCAACTAGGTTTGATTATTCAAATCTAGCATTTCAAGTTTATGCACTAACTAAATAGACTCTATTGATTAGTGAGAAACTTACACTGCTAACTAGAAGTCCTCAAGTGAATGAGACACCTAAAAACGTTTAGGTGAAGAAGGGAGATGGCTTCCCATCATCTTCTGAATGCCTTGACCCTAGAAGGTATGATGAGAGTGCACTTCGATGTAACTCTTCTTAGTTGTTGCATTCAATTTTTTTCCCATTGCATGTGTATGTGCGTGTATTTTCTATTTTTCACAACTGTATGTTTTTTATTTTTTACTGCATATGAGTGTGTATGTTTTGTCTTTGTTATATGTCCCTTGGTGTATATATGATTGAAACATAAATTTCATAGTTGATTTCGAAAGGACGATAGTATGATCTGTACTCATGAATATAACTCTCAGTACCATTGGATAATGATACCACGTTGTGACTTTTTTTATTTTTTGATAAAAGAAAAAATACAAAAAAATATAAATTGAAAAAGACCAAAAAACTTTTGTGGCTTAATGAGCATGAAAAGCTTGTTGCATGTGATCCTGAAATGTATGATATATGTTTATGCATGTGAAATATGCATTTAATTTTCTTGATGCTCTATATGCATGAGTGTGTGTTATGAAAATCCTTTCTATATCTTGTGTTTGCATTACACATACACGTTTTTATGTCTTGAGGCTTGGTCGTATATATGAGTTTTCGGACTAGCAGTCTAATCTCTGTCAGATTTAGCTCACAAAAAAATGTGATCTTTGACTAAATGATCTTATGTTATTCTATTTTTTTAAAATAAAAATAAAATAAAATAGATTAAATGACTATAAAATAAGGGCAAAAACCCTTCATCGAAAGAGTTTATTTTAGAGCTGATATTAGGGGGAGAAACTTATAACATGCAACCAATGTTACTTATTTTCAGGTCCTAGTGGTGGTTCTAGTGGTATTGGGTTTGAACACATATTTTATGGACTTGGTGTGTCAAGAGATAAGATTTCTTTGGCTATTTTTGGCTCATAAAATAAGGTCGTAAGCCTTGACTTATTGTGTACTTATTTTTCATGCAAGTAATTGCTATACTTTAGTGTTTACGTCATATGCATGCTTGCAGTATTTAGCATGACCAAAAATGATAAATGTTATTTCATGTTATAAACAACTCAGTACTGACCGAGTATCATTGTACTTGCTTGAAATGTTGGTTTGAGTCATTTTTGACTTATTTATTTTTAACTCATTATGTGCTTATGTGTGTTTCATGTCGTATTTTAAGCGCATATTTTTTATTGCATATTTCTGAGTTTTTACTTCTTTGATATTGTTTTGCTAACTCAGTGAGATTTTTAGTGAGGGGGAGTAAGTTAAGTTTTTATTTTCTCTAGCATGTGATTTTAATTAATATATTGCTGAGTTATGTTTACTCATTTTCATTTCGTGACAAAAAAAAAAGTGGTATAGTATCTACCTTTATATATATCATTTTAAGGGGGCGTAAAATTAAGGGGAGTATGATATCTACTTTTACGTGCATGAGATCATCATTTGATTTTTATATGCTCTTTACATTCCCTATGTATTTCATTGTTTATTAATGTTTAGGGATGTTTCAGGTGAGCAGATTAATGGCCATGGTGACATCTACTTCAAGAATACTTGGTTAGGTATTAGATCGAGTCATATTGTAATAAATCATTGTCTTGATGGTTGGTAGTGGACAATTTTTTTTGGCTTTTTTACCGTAGTTTTTGTATTAGATAGTGTTTTGTCATGGAATGCCAAATAGGGAGATTTTTAGCTCTATATTTGTTGTTAATGTTCGTAACAAAATAAGTTCAATTGAGTTGTAATAAGTGTTGACTCTTTTGGACATTGCATAAGATTTAGAGCTCTAATTTATATGAAGTCAATTTCATTGGAAAATGACTCAAAGATAATCGCGTACATATAAAGAACGAATAATTTGACTAAGGGAGAAGAAAGTTACAAGCTTTTTATTTTCACCTCAAAACTAGCCCACTACTCGCGTTTGTCTTTGCGTTTGAACACCCGGAGGCAGAAATTTTGTATTTCAGATACATTTGAGAGGTGTTCAAATGCCCGTGCGTAAGTGGGTTATTTTGGACACGTTTCAAATTCAAATTTACACTAAGAAACCATTACATTTTTCTTACCTATATAAACAAACATAAAGACTTTTAAACCAAATGAAGAGACAGAATTTAGAAAGCCTCCATACATTTAGTTTATTCTTTTTTTTATTTTCACATTGAAGACTTTCGTGATTACCTTGTCTTCTTTTTCTTAGTGATATTGATCCTTGATTGGTAATCAACACAAAAACACAATCCTAATCCAATTTCCTAAGCCTTCAGAGTTTCAATGAGGAAGATTGGTAGTCAGAATTCTAACATTGCGAGTTCACAAGGATGATCCATTCAAAGGCTTCAGAAGTTATGAAGAAGGCCGCTTGGTGCGGGCTCGGGGAGTTCTTCGAGTTATTATAATTTAGAGGTATTCGAGTCTGTGAAGTTTTTACCATAGGTCTTATACGATCACTGTAAGGTTTTCTCATTATAGTGGAGATTTAACTGGTAGCCTATATACATGGAGTGGTTTTTTACTCACACGTGTTTTCCACTTCATCAACAAGATTATTGTGTTGATTATTTATTACTTTGATATATTTTCTTTTATTCCTAATTGCATCGACTTAAGGGTGCATGTTATTAATCCATGGAAATAGTAAATAAGACCTGTATTAAATTATTATTTATTATTCTGTATAGGGTTAGAACCTAAAACAAATTCGAATTTTCAATCTTTATTAGCTTAGGAAAATGATTCTAATATATGACTATATTGTCCTTACTTTCAAAAGTTATTCACCCTGACTCGATAGCATCCTATAACACATTTCATAACACAAGATAATTGTTACTTAAATGAGATCACATATTATGCTTATTATAATATTTTTTACCCTTTATTATTTTCATGGTTTGGAAATCCTTGTTGGTTGCTAAACTTAATTTGCTTGTCTTTATATAATTAGTCAATATAACATCTTCTTTGGTTATATTTAATGAGAACATCCTAATTTTCCTACTTTCCTGAGTTGAATTGCCAACTTCGAATCTCTTTTATGTTCAGGCAAAGCCTTACATATATAAGACTTCTATTCGACTAGCTCGACCAGACACAGATTGACCGAATCCATTTTAGCCTCAACTTTACTTATCTCATAATTGACCTCATTATAGTAAGTTCCTTTACTTGAATTCTTTATATGCTCATCCTCTCTAAATAGTCGGTCGTACCTAACACGTTGGTGATGAGTTAAAAGAGGTCTCCAAACTCCCTATCCTAAAATTTATTTTCCAAATCAAAGCTTAGGAAACTCTATACTATCTTCCCAATTTCCTTTTCTGCGAAGGTGTGACATATTTACTTCTGGTCATTTTGAACCATTTTAGGAATGTTTCGGCCCATTCATTTGGTAAATATATTAAGTTTGCTAAATCGGCCAATGTAACTTCTAACTTATTCTTATAAAATTGAGCATGGAAAAGTTTTTACATTTGATACCAATTTTCTACCAAGTTTGATGGTAAGTTGATAAACCAAGAGAAAACCATTCTTGATAAAGAGTTATGGAATAATATTAAGTTGTAAAAATTATTTACCTCACCACATTAAAGAGTGAATCTCCCAATATGTTCCATGATATAGATCTATTATAGTCATATGAACAATGAAAAGTCAGGTATTTTATAATTCATTTGCCAAGGGTAGGTAATATCAATTCAGTTAGGATAAGGTTTCTTGTATCTAGGTCGTATCAGTATCACTCTGAAACCAAATTGACTTTGGGAATTTCAGCTATTTGTTCCTTTAATATGATTTTGCCAGCAAACGACACTCTTGTTAGTGGTTGTGGCCTGTAGATGGGTGAACCATTATACTGGTATTGCCCTTATGGACCTTGAGGCAACACTCATTGTTAATGGCTTCATTGACTGCGAGATTCCCTCCATTTGTTACTAAAATGGCTATTACCCTCCATGGGGTACCTGTATGAGTGAAATAGTGTTTATCCATATGCCTATGACATCAGCAACAGTGACACTGTTGGGCTCGCATCCCGTAGAGAGTACAGATTGTCCCACGAAGCTAACAGAGAATAAAGGAGTCACCACCTTGTATAAGACAGTGGGAATGATTTAGACTACACTATACCCCTCGCAAGGTCCGACCTTAAAACAATTTGATTTAGAACGGTCTCTTATTGATGCTAGTATAATATCCAGGTTTGAACAAAAGTATTCCATCCTTAAAATACAATATCACAAACATAATTTATATAGCATATAAGGGCAATCATATAAAAAAGAACAATAAAGGAATAAATTAGAAACTTAAAAAATATCGAGAAATTATCAAAGCAATATAAAATGCAATGCTTGGTTGGAATTTTTTTATGCAATTAATGTCCGGTTGGACTTAGTGTAAGGCTAGCTGGATATTCTGCTTGAAATAGAACAATAAAAAATGCAGAATCATGCATGTTAGTGTTGAGTTTTTCTAAGGTCCCAAGATCAAATCAATGCATGAAATCATGTGTAAACACATCAACGGAGGTAGCGGAATACTCACATCGATCGGTTGAGTCGATTGGAAGACGATTCGAAGCCAAAAACTCACTGTCAAGTGGCGCCAATCACTGCAGTCCATGCTCACTGTTCAGGCAGTTTCGGGTCTCAAAACGGAGCTCCAAACTTCGTCGGATGAGTCCCGCCTCATGGGTGAACCTCCCTAACACCTTCGCAATGTTCGCAAGTGTGCTAGCACTTGATTTCATCAAATGAAAAACCACTCATTTGCTTCCCCAAGCTCACGGCATGAGCTGTGACAGAAGAAGAATTGGCCCAAAATGGGCGTGAAAAGAGAGAGAGAAGAGGAAGAAGTGTGTGAAGAAGTGGTAAAAGCTTTTCCAAAAAGCTTTATATATTTATCATAAAATATATAAATCCATTACTTAATTGATTAATTTAACCAAAAGTAAAAAATTTTCCCTCCAAACACTATGCCAACCACTCCATCACTATTCAATTCACATGTCATACAAGTCAAAACTACTTTATGTCATGTGTCATCAATCACATCAATCAATCACATCACTCAAAGTGACATTGATTTGATTTGACGCTTGATGTGACTTGCGTCGCCGCACGAATTCGAAATACGAATACGCTCGCAATCACACTCGGGCTCGGGTTCGCTATTCCAAATTAACGATTTTTCCGTCGCGTCGTAATTAAGTGATTACGCCTAGCGAATTCACTATTCACGTCGCTAACGAATTAATTCTAAATTAATTCGTTCGCCCGAATTAAAATCTTTTTTAATTAATTCGCGTCGAAATCTAATTTCGTTTAATATATCGAATATATTAATTTACCGATTAATTCCAAATTAATCGTTATCTCTCTCTAGACGATATTTTATCCTAGATAAAATATCTCCGTAATAATCCTAGATTAATTTTCTCTTTCTTCTGTATAATCCCAGATTATTAATGAGTGCGAATTTGCGTCATCGGTGCATTATCGGGAAGCGACCCATGAGATCTCCGGATAAGTTGGCTATAAATACGGTCGTCGGTGTAACCGAATCACGTACGTACCAAGTACTACGTTCTTCTACCGATTTACGAGACAAGGTCGACTCCTAGCAAAGTACCAAGTCTACCCAATTCTCCGGACATATCCAATTAAGAATATTTAGATCTATATCAAGCGTAGTATACTCACGTATTGTGCATATCGGCCCAGTATCGGATAGTCACGTGTTAGGGCTGGGGCTGGATAAGTGTCTACCCCGTCCGAAACACATATCGGATGTCTGGTAACTAGTCTCTATAATCGGATATTCATGACCTGGTCATAATATCACGATTGGATGCGCATCACTTAAGAGCACTAATACCGTATCCTGCGTGACATCATCTCCACTATGACTGGAGTGATACTTCCGTCTCGACATCACATCCAATACTCTACGACTCTCTGATAAACCCAGAAGTGGTAGACACAGAACCGGTTAAAGCCCCCACCACCAAATCCAAAGTTTATCGATTATCGTAAGTATTAGCGATGCAAGTCTCAGGTTAAGACTATACACACCTACCTTGATTTCGGCCTCCCATAGACACATATCATAATACCAATGGGATTCCGAAGGGGTCTATCCAGAGCGAAGCTGTTTCCCGTACCATCGGTGAAACACGACCTCCTATCGCACTTGCATAAGTCTCCAACACTTATATATATGAGAACTATGCCGTTGTGCCCTCACAACGCGCACAAGTGCAATACTAGCCTATTCCGCATTATCGATGTCCAGTCTCGATAATACTACGGCTAGGGATATTTAATGATTAATCCTTCGTGGACTGATACTGTCTCATATCATCTCAATCCAGGAACTAATCATAGGGACCTCTCTTCATTTATATATCTATGGTGATCTAATCACAAATGATGAGAGTGCAATTTCCTTGTTACATAGTTAATTTGCTACAACAACACAATGATCTGTGCAAATAGTGACGCTATGGGTCATATTATCCAACAATCTCCCACTTGGCACGTAGCGTCACTCAAGTGTTCCAACACTTGAACTATGTAAGGTTCGCTCAAATTGCTGAGGAAAGGTTTTCGTCAGCGGATTTGTTTGATTATCGTCTGACGCGATTTATACGATCATCACATCGCCACGATGTATGATCCGAACGAATCAGATGATATAGAAGTATATATCTGGATCGTCGATGAGACCTTTAATTCTCTAGCCTGTGCTGACGCCTAGTTCAGCTGCTAACAGAACTATATCTAATCTAATTAGATTTATGTTCGATCCAAATGGCTTCTTTTGCTGCTGCTCAGCTGCAGCAATAATCCGTATCCGTATTTGTTGTTTATTCGGCAACAGTTATCTTGCTTGGAATATTTCCAGCTCACTGTCCCGTTATTCAAACTTTATAGTACCGTAGTATTTAATAGTTTGGAAACTTGCAGCGGTGATCCCAGTCACTTCAAGTTCTCCTTCTCCATAGTTTAAGACAGCATCTTTAGTTCTCTAAGATACTAACAGATGTTCTCAATTTCAATTAGTGACTATCACTTGGATTGACCCGATTGTGACTCCATATGCTCGAAGCGTATGAGACACCAATACAAGTACATTTTAAATGTACGATTTCCCAGAGAGTGTTAACAACTCCAAATCTATCCCAGTAGATCTTTATTCCTTGAATAAAGGTTGTTACTCCCCAGAATTCTACGGAGAATTTCTATTGAAAGAATATCTATGAAAGCCACTTTCTCAATTGTATTATGGGAATTTCACTGTCAGTGCGCCCTCCCACTAACCTCCTTATATACACAAGAATTATTTCGTTTTGAGTCAAATCATAAACCATTATGATTATTTCAAAACGACAGTTCCAAGAACCTATGCTTGCATTGATCCAAACATGGATCGAATAACCCGCAAACCTTGTTTGTCGGTTATACAAAATCGTCAGAATGTTGTAAACATTCTCCAAAAGGTTTCCTTTTCAGGAAAGCGATTTTGATTTATAACTGACACATTTCATAAATGAAATATACAGTTATTTTAAGCATTTTCAAAATGGATTTACCATGGCAACAGGTAAAAGGTTGAACCGTTATTAACACAATGTTGATAACGATACCTTTCCGTCAAAAGCCCAGCTTTGTACGTTGGTATGTTGCCATCCATGTATGTCTTCCTTGAAGACGTTTAATGTACCAATAGGCACAATGCCTTGTGGTACAACAACTAGTATCCAAAATAGTTGTTATACATGGAATCCATTTCGGATTCATGGCACTTTGCCATAACAGGGAGTCGATACCTCGTATCACTTCCTCTAAAACGTAGTCGGATGGTACACCTCCATAAGATTGACATCTTTATGGGTGAGATCAGAAACCCATACCCTAGGTTGTTTTCTGACTCTATCCGATCTACTAAGTTCTTGTGTATTTGAAGATTAATGGTATAGATTCATCATAGATGAACTATTTGTGTTCCATTAAGGACTTCGTGCCTTGAACAGTGTTACTCCGATTTTCATCGAGTATCACTATCCTCCCACTGACCACTGCATATCGGTATTCCTCTCAGGAAAACCGCATGGTGAGCAACAATTACATTGTTCTCATGTGGGATTTATAAGTACTATACTTAAGGTTTCCCTTAGGATAACCTATTAGGCACTTATCCAATTTGGGTCTTTTAGTTTGGTATCATCCAAACGTATGCCTGGCATACCCAAATTATCAGGAATGAGAAACCCCGTTTCTTCCCTGTTCATATCCTATATGATATCTGTCAAACAGATTTATATGGAACCTTATTCTAAATAAGTTTTGCACTGTTAATACATATCCCATTGAAGGAAACAGTAGCTCAGAGCGACTCGTGATAAACCTTATCATGTCCAACAAAATTCGGTTTTTAGTTGGACACACCGTCTAACTGACGTGTCTCGGGAGGAGTCCTCATATGAAAGAATACCGTACTCTTTCATGTACGTATGAAACTTACTGCTTAAGTAATTTCCATTACGGTCTAACCGTGGCGGAATAATACTATAGCCGATCTGTTATTTTACTTCGTGTCGAAACTTCAAAAGTTTCCGATCTGTGTTCTTCAAAAGAAACACATAACCATAACGTGATGCCACATCCGTTAAGGTCACGAAATATTCATGTTCACATCTAGCCTAGCTAGATATGGGCCCACTAACTTCACCATGAATAGGGCTAACAGATCGGTGGCCCTTTTACTATTACCAAGTAAATAGTATTTTAGGTATTTAACCTAATAAACTAGATTCGTAGACCTTATTTGAATAGTCAAATCAGTCCTAGTACCCACTCTTCAAAAGTGTGGATATACGAGTCTTGTTTATTTGTGTCCTAGACAACAATGCCACAAATAAGTCTCTATTGATCAAATCAATTTGAGCTATTTATTTGTCATTTTATATGTTTGAGATTTTATTATATTCAAAAATAAATTCTGTTATTTACATCTAATGTATTTATCTCAGTATCATCTTTATATAATGAAACACTTTAGTGTTCTAGAATATAAAGGTTTTATCCGCAACGGATTAAACACTGATATAGAGATAATGTCTCTAGTCAAACTAGTTACATTATAACATTTCCAAATTTAAGTACATACCCAAAGGGTAGTTCCTAAATTTAGGTATCTACGGTCGAAACAGCGACTTTCGTCCCGTTTCCGATTCGCAGAGAAATCTCGGCTTGAAGTCAGTATCCAGCTCACAGCGGATTCTGAACATCAATACATATATGTATTATGTACCACACTAAGTATTTAAAATCCAATTTCAATACTAGTAGTGAACATAACTTTGACAAATATTTTAAAGTTAGAGCCTCGCCCTTTCTTTAATTCCTTCGTGTCTTCCATATCCAAATGGTAGTCACTTTGGGATATGTAATTATCTTTTCAATATTTCACAAACCTTTGGCCAAGCCTTGGGTTTCGGAATATCGAAACGATGTGCACCTTGTGCTACATGCCCAATTGCAAACTTTGACTTTTCTCCACTAGAATAGTCAATTAATTCTCAAGAATTATTAATTGCAATTTTAATACTTTTAAATCTAAAGATAGATTTATTATAAGTATATTAATTAAGCACTAAAGTCATCATCACATAAATCTTCCAAAGACTTTATGCTCTACTATTTGCTTAATTATGGGCTTAGTCATAATAAGTTATTTTATCAAATAAATTAACCTATTATTAATTCCCAATTGAAAATTAAATCATTTAAAACATTTAATCCCAAGGATTATATATTTAAATATTCAACTTTTTCAATTCTTTTCTTTCTTGATTTTATTAGTCCAACTATTTAATCAATTTTAATAAGGTACTATTTATTATAATGATTACAATAATCCAATTATTTAATCAACTATAATTTTAATATTGATTACTATAATCCAATTATAAAATCAACTATCATTTTAATTCAATTATATTGATTACTATAATCCAATTATAAAATCAACTATATATTGAATGAGTTTGTATATAGTCCAACTATATATATATTTTTAAAACAACGTAAAATATTGACGAATGATATTTGTTTGAGCGTGTATGGCGAGTAATTGAACGAATGTTGCAAATTCAATACTTGCCTCCCACTATTTTTCGTCGAGCCTCTAACCCTCTGTGGAGTACTCGGGAAACCGTGTTTCCTAGTGGGCTAGGATCCTGTCAAATAACATACAACCTTGACTTTGGCCAACAAGCTGTATGCTTCTTACCCAGGTAGATCTCACAGATCAATTGGATCCATCCAATTCCTAGATCCGGTTAGGTGGACATCCAAGTCCTAAACATATTACATATGCCAATGTATCAATACATTTTCCTAACCTTATCCTCCGAATCATCTAGGCCTTGGCTTTGGCACAACAAACCTAATGATCCAGTTAAGCGGGACCCATTGACAAGGAAAGTTTCGTAATCAATGTCTTGGACAAGAAGTGATCTTGACTTTGGCCAACAAATCACAACTTGGACTAGACACCGATGTGGAACAAAACTCTCATGATTCAAATACATCCAATTGACAAGGTCTTGACTTTGGCCAACAAACCAATGCCAATCAGATCTTGAACAAGAATCATTCAATGGAAGGATAATCGCTTAATATAAAACGAGGGTTTTTCGCGCGTGCAAATTGGCTACCAATTTAATTATCTTTGTTAGGTCTCATCATCATACACCCTTAAACATGCATTCTAAACACATAATAAAGCGAGTATGAAATAAAATAATAATGATATGCGGATGGATACTTTACACATTGATCCTAGATCAAATCTCTCCCTTTCTCACTCAAGCTAGCACTAGTATTACTTCTACCCGTTACACTACACTTCTAAAGAAACCTCATATACATAGAGGGGAATAGGTGAGAAGAGAATACAAGAGAAAGAAGGTGATAAGGCTGGACACGCAGGTCCAATTTAATAAATCGAATTTATTACAACAATTTCTAAAATTGCCCACCCATCTAATATCCATCCGATATACATTATTCATTCAACACAACCAAGTATTCACACATATAAGCATGCTATCAATCAATCTAATCAAATTAATTAATCTGATAATTAAGTGATCATCCAATGTTCAAACAACGATTTGATTTTGATCGAGTCAAACTCGTTTTTGCGAATAAGTACTTAAAGTACGAATTCATGAATTAAATTAAACTACATTATTAAATCTAATTTAACATGTATTTAATACTAATTCACTATTCAATTCCAAATTAAATATTACACTTTATTTAATAAACCTTTTACGATTTAAATTCCAAATCTAATCGTAACGCGTCTCAAAGACCGATTAACGTCCAACGTCAATTCAATTAAAGTCCAATGGGCTTTTGATTGATTTCTTAAGGCGTGGACTTTTGGTCAACTCGGGTCAAACCGATAACCAAAGTCCAATCCGGGATTTACCCCATAAGCCCATAAATCAATCTTGGCCCATTAGGCCCAATTGAACTTTAAAGGTTCATTAAGTCGCATTTGGGCTTTATGGTTAAGGTTTTGGGCCCAATTGGATCCAATCCATTTGGCCTAAACCAAACTTGATAAATCAAGCCCAATAGGCCCAATACAACATAAAAGCCCAAATCCAATTTAAAGCCTAAATAATTAAATTACATGAATCCAATTCCGCAACTTAATTACCTAAAGTGCATTACATGATTAATAACCTAAATCAACATTTCTAAAACATCAATTAGTCCAATTAATCATGCTAAATTCATTATCACATGTCAAACACACAATATGAAAAATCAAACCCATTTACATGCTTTTAAGTCTCGGCCAAAAGAGGGATTTTGTGTCCGATTCGGTTTCGATCCAATCGAACCTACAATCGACATCAAATCACCATCCTAAATGATTTCACACACATCCAATGTCACAAAATCAAAAAATCCAAGACATTAGGGCATTACATGCATTCGGCCAAGGTAAGGATTTGGGGATTTTTGTCCAATTCGAAATCCAATCCAATTCGATTCAAATTAACGTCAACCTAATCGATTCTAACTCATCAAATGAATCAAAAATCAAAAAATCCAAGATCCCAAAAATCCAACTATTCGGCCAAGGCATTAATTTTGGGGAAAATAATTCCAAATCATTTTTCGTCAAATTAGTCCAACCAAAATGAAATTAAACATGTTATAACATACTCAAACAAACAATTCATTCAAATCATGCTCAAATCACATTTACCCAAATTTTAAATCCCTAAAATTTCATGCTTGCAACTATAGCTCATGATGCCATTGTTGAGTTTTTCTAAGGTCCCAAGATCAAATCAATGCATGAACATGTGTGAACACATCAACGGAGGTAGCGGAATACTCACAATCGATCGGTTGAGTCGATTGGAAGACGATTCGAAGCCAAAAACTCACTGTCAGTGCGCCATCACTGCAGTCCATGCTCACTGTTCAGCATTTTCGGGTCTCAAAACGGAGCTCCAACTTCGTCGGATGAGTCCCGCCTCATGGGTGAACCTCCCTAACACCTTCGCAAGTTCGCAAGTGTGCTAGCACTTGATTTCACACCATGAAAAACCACTCTTTGCTTCCCTAAGCTCACGGCAGTGAGCTGTGACAGAAGAAAAATTGGCCCAAAATGGCGTGAAAAGAGAGAGAGAAAGGAGAGTGAAGTGTGTGAAGAAGTGGTAAAAGCTTTTCCAAAAAGCTTTATATATTTATCAAATAAAAATATATAATCCAATTACTTAATGATTTAATTTAACCAAAAGTAAAAGATTTTCCCTCCAAACCATTCCAACCACCTCCATCACTATTCACTGTCATTATCAATCAAATCTACTTGTATGTCATTGTCAATCAATCCAATCAATCATCACAATCACTCAAAGTGACATTTGATTTGACGCTTGATGTGACGATTGATTTGACGCTTGATGTGACTTGCGTCGCCGCATCGAATTCGAAATACGAATGCGCTCGCAATCACACTCGGGCTCGGGTTCGCTAATTCCAAATTAACGATTTTCCGTCGCGTCGTAATTAAGTGATTACGCCTAGCGAATTCACTATTCACGTCGCTAACGAATTAATTCTAAATTAATTCGTTCGCCCGAATTAAAATCTAATTTTAATTCCGCGTCGAAATCTAATTTCGTTTAATATATCGAATATATTAATTTACCGATTAATTCCAAATTAATCGTTATCTCTCTCTAGACGATATTTTATCCTAGATAAAATATCTCCGTAATTAATCCTAGATTAATTTTCTCTTTCTTCTGTATAATCCCAGATTATTAATGAGTACGAATTATGCGTCATCGGTGCATTATCGGGAAGCGACCCATGAGATCTCCGGATAAGTTGGCTATAAATACGGTCGTCGGTGTAACCGAATCACGTACGTACCAAGTACTACGTTCTACCGATTTACGAGACAAGGTCGACTCCTAGCAAAGTACCAAGTCTACCCAATTTTCCGGACATATCCAATTAAGAATATTTAGATCTATATATCAAGCGTAGTATACTCACGTATTGTGCATATCGGCCCAGTATCGGATAGTCACGTGTTAGGGCTGGGGCTGGATAAGTGTCTGCCCCGTCCGAAACACATATCGGATGTCTGGTAACTAGTCTCTATAATCGGATATTCATGACCTGGTCATAATATCACGATTGGATGCGCATCACTTAAGAGCACTAATACCGTATCCTGCGTGACATCATCTCCACTATGACTGGAGTGATACTTCCGTCTCGTCGACATCACATCCAATACTCTACGACTCTCTGATAAACCCAGAAGTGGTAGACACAGAACCGTTAAAGCCCCCAACCACCAAATCCAAAGTTTATCGATTATCGTAAGTATTAGCGATGCAAGTCTCAGGTTAAGACTATACACACCTACCTTGATTTCGGCCTCCCATAGACACATAGTCATAATACCAATGGGATTCCGAAGGGTCTATCCAGAGCGAAGCTGTTTCCCGTACCATCGGTGAAACACGACCTCCTATCGCACTTGCATAAGTCTCCAACACTTATATATATGAGAACTATGCCGTTGTGCCCTCACAACGCGCACAAGTGCAATACTAGCCTATTCCGCATTATCGATGTCCAGTCTCGATAATACTACGGCTAGGGATATTTAATGATTAATCCTTCGTGGACTGATACTGTCTCATATCATCTCAATCCAGGAACTAATCATAGGGACCTCTCTTCATTTATATATCTATGGTGATCTAATCACAAATGATGAGAGTGCAATTTCCTTGTTACATAGTTAATTTGCTACAACATCACAATGATCTGTGCAAATAGTGACGCTATGGGTCATATTATCCAACAGTTAGAAATAATATAGATTAAACAAAAGCAAATTCTAGAATGCCGACACGTTTAATTGTTTCCCAATGGTACGTGGAGTTATATCTCGAGTATAGTCCATACTACAGTTCATTCCAAATTGGCTATGGAATTTATATTCAGATTTCCATCTGATATACCAATGGAAAATATATGGCTAAATGAGGCTAGCTATATGACTGGATTCTCTTTATGACATATGTATGTCCGCCTGATATAAATAATGTTTGGCCAGAGATACAATATCTGTATAGTAAACTAAAAACACAAAAGTAAGGGTTTGGGGGCCCTCAGATTGTACCTTAAGCGTAACTTGGCACTGAGAACACATTTGAAGGTTTAGGTAGACTGCTGGGTCTCTTACTGGAAGGGGAAATTTGGGGTTGCTGTGTTTTGGTTGAATTTTGTGTTTTTATAGCTCCATTTTTTGGTTCATTCCTCTTTTTTTTTTTTTATATGGACAAATTTTTAGTTAATAAGGGAAGAAATTCCTCCAACAAGGAAACTTTTGAAAAGGAAAGAGATCATGGTAAAACACGAAAATGTCGATTTATGGAAAAAAGTTAAGAAGGAAACAATATATCGAATCCTTTTTCAAATTCGAAAACCTACTACATATCCAGCCTGACTTGGGGTATGTCTAGCCGGTTTTGGTGGTTGAGACAAGTCCAGCCAGACATAAGTGATGTCTGGCTTGAATTTTGGTTGTTTTCTTGGAATTCTCTGGGGTTTCTTTCTTTTTCATCATTAAACCTTACAATTTTCCCAAACTTTACTAGCAGTGATCCCATATGAAACTCATCATCGGCTATGTAAAAATATAGTGTCTATAGTTCCCCTAAGACGGGCGTCCCTCGCGATGACATACTATTGCTTAGCCCAACAGCCTGACCTTCAATCACCGATCGCGCATTATACTTGTTGAAGTTGGTGCTTGGAGCGCCAATCTGAA
This sequence comes from Zanthoxylum bungeanum, assembly GCA_019454045.1. Lineage (NCBI taxonomy): Eukaryota > Viridiplantae > Streptophyta > Magnoliopsida > Sapindales > Rutaceae > Zanthoxylum > Zanthoxylum bungeanum. Next base: position 26,030 of record SKCR01001474.1, read on the forward strand.
TAATGTATTGTATATTTTATTATTTAATAATAAAATAACTATATTTACATTTTATACATTATTAACGATATTGTTATTAAGCATATTAGATTGATGTATAAATTGTTAGTGTCCTACACATGCCACAAGATCTCTAAACAATGATTTGTGTATGAATAATCCAAGTTAAGTTGCGGAATACTTACATTGGTTGGTGGAGAATTTTCAAAAATCCTTTGGATGAAGAAGCTCCATGCTTGAAGATAAGTTCTAAACTCTTGGGTAAGTTTCCCTATCACCTTATTCAACTCTCAAAGTGCTAGCAGTGGTAAATTTTTTAAGCAAAAATTCAAGAACAATAGGAAGATACAATCGGCCAAGGGAGAGGAAAGAGAGAAGATGAATAATAACTTCAAAAGTTGGTTGGTTTGTGTAGTAAATGCCACATTTATAATAGCCAACTACTCATATCACATGTCAAACAATTGGTGTAAGTCAAGTGGGTACCCACCACTTAACAATTCCAAATTTAGTTGGGTTACACAACACACAATTAAGTTTGGGCCCGGGTTTGTTTATTTCCGAATTAAATGAATTTTTCGTCGCTAAATAATTAAATCCAATTTTATTAAATAATTATGCCTCGAAAAATTATTACGATTGTCACTTACGAATTAATTCCAAATTAACTCGTTCGCTTGAATTAAAATCTTAAAATCCAATTTTAATCTCCTATTGAAATCCAATTTCAATTAATATATCTGATATATTATTTTAGCCCAAATAAATAAATTAAATAGAAAAATCTAATTTAACTATTAAGTTTATTTTATTGATTAATTTCAAATTAACCGCGTTCTCTCTTCTATACGAATTTAATTCCAGATAAATTATTGCCACAATTAATCCCAAATTAATTTTCTCTCTCATAATTAATCCCAGATTAATTCTGTTTGAGTCAAATGTCATTGGTGAATCTTTGGGAAACAACTCAAGAGATTCCTGGATATATTAGCAATAAATACGGTGTCGGACTATCCGACACGTGCGTACCCCATACCACATTCTTACTGATTTACAAGACATTGTTGGCTTCTAGCAAAGCACCGTGCCAACCCAATTCTCTAGAAATATCCACCAAGGAATATTATATGTATCAGGCATGGTAATACAATGTATTTTCATAATACGATCCAGTATGGATGTCACATGCTAGGCCTAGGGCTGGTGCTGTGTCTTCCCCATACGAAGCATATATCGGATCCCGTGTAACTAGTCTTTGTAATCAGATAGTCATAACCTAGTCATATTATCGTGATAGCTGCAGCATTTAAGAGTACTAGTATCATATCATGTGCGACCATCATCTCTATATGACTGAAGTGATACTCTCATATTGACATCACATCTATTACACTACGATTCTCAGTAAACCCAATATAGGCGTACCCGGAATCTGTTAAAGCTCAGGACGACCAATATCATAGCATACTGATTGTCGCAAGTAATAGCGATGCAAGTCTCAGGTTAAAGATCACATACACCTACCCTAATTAAGATTCCCATAGACACATTGTCATAGTACCAATGAGACTCTGAGGGGTCTATCCAGAGCGAAGCTGTTCCCGGTCCAATGGCTAACAGAACCTGTTATCACACTTGCATAAGTATCCAATACCTAAATATATGAGATCTATATCGTTAAGCTTCCATAAAGAGCACAAGTGTAATACTAGTCTATTCCGCATTATCGATGTCCAGTCTCGATAATACTACGACTAGGGATATTTAATGATTAAACCATTCATTGATTAATACTGTCTCATATCTTATTAATCTGATTTAATCATAAGGACTTTTATCATTAATAATCCAAGTAATCCAATTACATAATGATAAAATAGCAATTTCCTTGTCACATAGTTAATTTGTACAAAAACACAATTTCTTTTACAAATAGTGATGCTATGGGTCATAATTGTCCAATAATCTCCCACTTGGCTCATAGCCAATCACTCAAGTATCTAACACATGAACTATGTACATGTCGCTTAAACTTTTACTGAGAAATAGCCTTCGTCGGCTGATCTGTAATGTTATCATCTGATGCGATCCTCTCGATCTTCACATCGCCACGATGTATGATCTCATGAATCAGATGAAATCGTCAAAGTACATGCTTGGATTTTTAATGAAACCGCGGTTCCTTAGCCTGTGCTATAGCCCTGTTATTGTCACAATACAAAGGTACAGGCTCAGTTGCTAACGGAACTACTCCTAATCTAATTAGGAATTTATAGATCCAAACTGCTTCTTTTGCTGCCTCAGCTATAACAATATATTCCGCTTCTATTTTTGAATCAGTAACAGTCTCTTTCTTGGAAGATTTCCAGCTCACTACTCTGTTGTTCAAACAAAATATATAACCTGATTGTGACTTACAATCTTCTTTATCGATTTGGAAACTTACATCGGCGTATCCAGTTACCTCAAGTTTTCCTTCCCCATAGACTAAGAAGGAATCCTTAGTTCGTCTAAGATACTTAGGGATGCTCTTTATAGCAATCTAGTGACCATCATCTTGATCGGCCTGATAGCGACTAGGGTGTTCGTGTTGCGGTCAGGTCGGTTTTTTCATTTTTCACTTCAAACCGCACGGGTTGGCGGTTTGGGAAATTAGAAATCGAAATCACAAATTTGATAAGGAAAACCACATCAGTTTGGGTTGGCGGTTTCGACGGTTCGGGTTGTCGGTTTGGATTATAAATTTTTTAAAGAAAATTTTATCTGTTTTCACATAATAATTGAAGAGAAAAAATACCTAATTTTCATTTATACATTGCATATTGTCATATGATCATTACATATTTTTAATTTCATGGTTAAAAAAGAATAAAAATATAAAATAATATCTAATTTGAAAGCGGGTCGGCGGTTTAGGCGGTTTGGGTCACGGTTTGAGTCAAAATTTGTGATTTTTGGAGGTTCGGGTTGCGATTGGGTCAAAATCGCACACCGGCCTGAAATTTACGGTTCGGTTCCGATTGACCCGAAATTATTTTTAATTTTTTTTCAAACCACGCGGTGTGGTTTGGGTTGGTGCGGTTCGGGTCGGGTTGCGATTTGACCCGAAATCTTGATCACCCCTAATAGCGACTGCACATGCTCAAAACATATGAGATATCAGGTCACGGATATATCATTGCGTACATGGTTGATTCGACTGTGGAAGCATACGGGATCCGACTCATTGTATGTCTCTCATCTTGAGTTTTAGGACACATGTCCTTAGATAGAGAGACGCCATATGACACCGTAAGCAGCCTCATCTTGGACTGATTCATGTTGAATCTCTTCAACACTTTGTCAATGTACGACCTTTGGGAGAGTCCCAGTAGCTTTTTAGATCTATCTCGTAGATCCTTATTCCTAGAATAAAGGTTGCTTCTCACAGGTATTTCATGGAGAATTTTAATGAAAGCCAAGCTTTTACCGATTGTAGTATGGGAATGTCATTGCCTAAAAGCAATACATCATCAACAAATAGGACAATAAAAGTCAGTGCGCTCCCACTAACCTTCTTATATACACAAGAGTCATCTTCATTTTGAATGAAACCATATTCTTTTATGGTCTCATCAAAACGTTGGTTCCAAAAAAGCGATGCTTGCTTTATTCAATAAATGGATCGATTTAACTTGCAAACCTTCTTTGCATGTTTTGGAATGACAAAACCATCAAGTTGTTGCATATAAACATCCGGAAAGCAGTTTTGATGTCCATCTACCATATTTCGTAATCGAATTATGCAGCAATAACAAGCATTATCCGAATGGATTTAATCATGACAACGGGTGAAAATATTTCACCGTAATCGACACCATGTCGTTGACGATATCATTTCGCTACAAGCCTAGTTTTTTACGTTGTGTGTTACCATCCATGTCTGTCATCCTTTTGAAGATCCATTTACAACCATTAGGCTTGATGCCTTCTGGTGCATCAATCAGTGTCCAAACTTGGTTGGTATACATGGAATCCATTTTAGACTTCATGGCCTCTTGCCAAAAAGCGGAGTTTATACCTTGTATCGCTTCCTCATACGTAGCCGGTTCATTATCCTCAATAAGATTAATGTCTACATGAGGTGAGATCAGAAACCCATACCTCTCAGGTTATTTTCTGACACTCTCCGAACTACGCGGTTCTTGTGTATTATAAGATAGTGGAGTAGTCTCATCCCTGATGGACTGTTCGTGTTCTAAGAGGGGGTAGGTGCCAGGAATAGTATCACTCTAATTTTCATCGAGTTCTACTTTCCTCATACTTATCACTACATTTTTGAATTTCTTTTCGAGGAAAACTACATGAAGAGCTACCGATTTCCTTATGGGGATATGCATTGAACAATGCAATACTTATTTTGAATAAGGTTCTGTCAAAATCTGTTGGACAGACTCCATATGAAATATTGGCAGGAAAGAAACTGGGTTTCTCATTTCTGAAGATTTTGGATGCTGGGCATATGTTAAACGTTTGGATGGTACCAAACTAGAAAACAAATCGGATAAGTGCCTATTTGTAGGTTATCATAGGGAAATCAAAAGATATTACTTTTACAACTCACATGCCAAATAAAGTTTGGTTTCACTATTCGGACACACTGTTCAATTGAGATGTTCCGAAAGGAGTCCACTATGAACGAATACTATATTCTTTTAAGTAATTTTGAAACTCATTGCTTAAGTATTCCCCACCACGGTCTGACCGTAATATTTTAATATTTTTGCAGGTCTGTTTTTCTACTCCGTGTCGAAACTCTTTGAATTTCTCAAAAGTTTCCGAGTTATATTTCATAAGATACGCATAACCATTACGCGATGCATCATACGTAAAGGTTACAAAGTATTCATATCCACCTCTAGCCTGGCTAGACATATGGGCCCACATATGTCACTATGAACAAGGGCTAACAATTCGGTAGCACGTACACTCTTACCACTAAAAGGTATTTTAGGCATTTTACCTAACAAATAAGATTCGTATACATCATATGAATTTGGATCAAATCCGTCCAAGTATCCATTCTTAGAAAGAGTGGATATATAAGTCTTGTTGTTATGTCCAAGACGAACAATGCCACATATATGTCTTATCTATTTTACTCAATTTGAGCCTTTTGTTTGTCATGTTATTTTGAGATTCATTTATATTCAAAATATAAAGACAATTATTAACATCTGCTGTACATATCAAAATATCATCCTTATATGCAAAACATCCAGTGTTCCGGAATATAAAGGTATACCTGCATCAAGTTAAACTAGATATTGAGATGATGTTTCTAGTCAAACTAGGTATAAAATAACAGTCACCTAATGTAATTACATGCCCCGATGGCATATTCAAAACATAGGTGCCAACGGCCAAAACAGAGACTTTCATTCCGTTTCTAAATCATAGGTCGATCTCTCCTGAAGCCAGTCTTCTACAAATCTGCAGATCCTGCACATTAGTACATATGTGAGTACCATATCCAAAATCAAAAATCCAACTTTTAAAACAAGTAGTGGAGATATTTATTTCAATAACAAACATACCTGAAGCCGGAGTCTTGCCCGTCCTCGCTTCCTTCAAGTCCGCCTTATACTCACGGCAGTCAAGCTTCCAATGACCTCGTTTGCCACAGTGTAGACAAACGTCTTGGAATTTATCCTTGTCTTCCCAAAAGACTTTGATGATTTAGCCTTTTTCTTCTTTTTCTTCACACCCTTATAAGCCTTCGTCAAAACCTTGGCTTTCTGGGATGTCGAAGTAAGATGCGCTTCTCGCTTCTTGCTCTTTAGAAGCTCTGGCTCTGCCTCTTTCACCATCACCCTTAACTCTGAAAGAGTTTTTTATTGGTCCATCATATTGTAGTTCATGATGAACCCGCCCCAGCAGTCGGGCAGAGACTGGAAGATCAAATCTATAGAAGTCTCGGCCTCAAAGGTTATGCCCAGCTGACCTAGTTGTTCGATGTCAGTAATCATCTATGACACGTAGTGTTCGACAGATGTACCCTATGACATACGCGAGCGAAATAACTTCTTCTGAAATTCGTACTTCAGAGATCTAAGATTAGATCTGTGAAGGTCCTTCAATTTCAACATCATATTATAATGATCCAATCCTTTGTTTTGATGCGAAATTGAGGAGTCATCGCAGTAAGCATAACAGACTGACCAGTAAAGTTATCATCTCGATGAGTCTTACAAAGCTCATGATCTACTGCCTGCTCATGCCTGGGCTCAGGCCTGAGAGGTCTGTCTATAACATAAAGGAACTTCTTGGCTACAAGGGCTATCTCAGAATCTGGAAAATTTACACCGTTAATGACATTCTCACCCATGATTATGTCCCTAATGCTAATCTTTCCAGCTATTTTGATTGCTATAGTCTAACTATCCAATCAACGATTTCGGGTACACTCAAAATATAATGGTTACTATATTCCAGTTATATAACCAACTACAGGTGGAGTAGTGTCTTATACAGTCTAACTGTTCAAAGAAAGCAATAAAACATTATTATTCCAAATATAATATATATATATATATATATATATATATATATATATATAATTATATATAATATATATATAATATATATATATATATATATATATATATATATTTAACGAGATATAATAATAAAAGAGTGTGTATGAGCAAGTATTAAACGATATTGTAAATTTAATATTGGCCTCCCACTATTTTTCGGCGAGCCTCTAACCCTCTGTTGAGTACTCGGGAAACCTAGTTTTATTGTGGGCTAGGATCCTGTTAAATAATACATAACTTTGACTTTGGCCAAACAGCTGTATAAATCTTAACCAGGTAGATCTTTACGATTAATTGGATCCCATCCCAATTCCTAGATCCGGTAGGTGGACCTCCAAGTCCAAAATATAAATCCAATATATTTCCTAACTTTTTCCTCTAAATCAACTAAGCCTTGGCTTTGGCTGAAAAAACTTAATGATTCCAGCTAAGCACGACCCATTAACAGTAGGAAAGCTTCGTAATCCATGTCGATGTTCAGAAGTGACATTGACTTTGGCTAACAAGTCACAACTGCCTAAGACATGCGATGTATAACAAAGCTTTCATGTTCAAACACAACTGCGATGTGTTGGATAATATGACCCATAGCGTCACTATTTGCACAGAACATTGTGTGGTTGTAGCAAATTAACTATGTAACTAGGAAATTGCACTCTCGTCATTTGTGATTAGATCACCATAGATATATAAATGAAGAGAGGTCCCTATGATTAGTTCCTGGATTGAGATGATATGAGACAGTATCAGTCCACGAAGGATTAATCATTAAATATCCCTAGCCGTAGTATTATCGAGACTGGGCATCGATAATGCGGAATAGGCTAGTATTGCACTTGTGCGCGTTGTGAGGGCACAACGGCATAGTTCTCATATATATAAGTATTGGATACTTATGCAAGTGCGATAGGAGGTCGTGTTTCACCGATGGTACGGGAAACAGCTTCGCTCTGGATAGACCCCTCGGAATCCCATTGGTATTATGACTATGTGTCTATGGGAGGCCGAAATCAAGGTAGGTGTGTATAGTCTTACCTGAGACTTGCATCGCTAATACTTACGATAATCGATAAACTTTGGATTTGGTGGTTGGGGGCTTTGACCGGTTCTGTGTTCACCCTTCTGGGTTTATCAGAGAGTCGTAGAGTATTGGATGTGATGTCAAGACGGAAGTATCACTCCAGTCATTATGGAGATGATGTCACGCAGGATACGGTACTAGTGCTCTTGAGTGTTGCGCAACCAATCGGGATATTGTGACCAGGTCATGTATATCCGATTATAGAGACTATGTTACCAGACATCCGATATGTGTTTCGGACGGGGCAGACACTTATCCAGCCCCAGCCCTAACACGTGATTATCCGATACTGGGCCGATACGCACAATACTTAGTATACTACGCTTGATATAGATCTGTATATTCCTATAAGAATATTTCTGGAGAATTGGGTAGGCATGGCGCTTTGCTAGAAGCCAACCTTGTCTTGTAAATCGGTATAAACGTAGTACGAGGTACTTACGTGTTCGGATAGTCCGACGATCGTATTTACTGCCAACATATCCGGAGATCTCATGGGTCGGTTCCTGAAGATTCACCGATGACGTATTACTCGCACTTTGATTAATCTGGGATTAATTAGAAGAGAGAGAACGATTAATTTAGAATTAATCGATAAAATAATATATCCGATATATTATATGAAATTGGATTTCGACGCGGAATTAAAATTGGATTTTAATTCGGGCGAACGAATCAATTTAGAATTAATTCGTTAGCGACGTGAATAGTGATTTCGCTAGGCGTAATCATTAATTACGACGCGACGGAAAATCGTTAATTTAGAATTAGCGAACCCGAGCCCGAGTGTGATTGCGAGCGCATTCGTATTTCGAATTCGAGTGCGGCGACGCAAGTCACATCAAGCGTCAAATCGCTAGTCGCATCTAGCATCACATCAAGCGTCAAATCATGTCACTTTGAGTGATATGACAATTGATTAGATTGACATGTGATGTGAAGTGACTTGATGTGAAAAGAGAGTGGTGATGGAAATAAAGGTGAAAAGACATGTACTTTTGACTTTTGATTATTGAAAATTGGTAAATGGTTTAATATTTTGGAAATTATAAAACCAATTACTTTTTCTTTTTCTTTACACTCACCAAATTCGAAACTCTCTCTCTCTCTCCAAGGTTTTTACGGTTTTGGCATTTTTGGAGCCAAAACTCCTCTCTTCTTCACACGGTCTAGGACCGAATTTCATCTTCATTTTTTTGGTTCTTTCACACAAAAATGGAGAAGCTTTTGGATCTTGTTGCAAGACCTAAGTGCTAGCACACCTTGAGTGATACATAGGTGATAGGGAAGTGATTCTTTGAGCTTGGAAAGCTTGAAGCTTGGAGCTTCAATGGAGTCCTTGCATGGCCGAAAATGGTGGAGTCCAAACCAGTGCAAACCGAGCAGCCCACTGTCAAGGAAAGACTACTGCCATGACTTGGAGGGAGCCAAAATCGCACCTTTTCTTCAAACATCAAAACCGAAATTCAATGTGAGTATATTATCCGCACCTCCTTTGATGTGTTCATATGCGGTTTTTATGCATGATTTGTTGATCTTGGGACTATGATTTAAATTCAACAATGGTATCAGAGCTTTTGATGCATGAAAACCGATTTAGGGTTCTTGAGCATATTTGGGGCTTTTTGATTTTAGCTTGATTCTGACAAATTGATTCTTTAAGAATGCTTATATTGATTGAATTTGAGTTATATGTAATCAATTTGATAAAAAATTGATTGGATTGATTTTCCCCAATGTGCTTATTTTTGGTAGAAACTTTATTTGGGTAAACTCTATTTAGGCATGATTTGGTTGAATTGTTTGATGAAGTATGCTTGAATAAGGTTGAATTGAAGTTGTGCATGATCAATTTCAAGAAAATTGGATTAGATCAATTTTCCCCAATTCTTTAGGTTGAACATGAAACTTGAAATTGGGTAAAATGTGTTTGAGCATGTTTTAATTGAATTGGATCTTTAAGTATGCTTAGAACATGTTTAATTGAGATTGTGTGTGGTCAATTTCATAAAATTGGATTGGATTCAATTTTCCCCAAATTGGAGGCTTGACCGAAAATTGGAAGAACCTAATGTCTTGGTAATTTTGTTTTGTTTGATCATTGGATGACTTAAAACAATTGGTGAATGTTGTTTTGAAGTTCAATTGGATTGAATTTTGATTTAGAACATTTTTTCCCTTTTAAAGTGGCTTGGCCGAATTCTATGGAACATGAAATTCTTTGTGATTTTTGGTTTTAATTCATTGGATGAATTGAATTGATTTGGGAAATTAAGATTGTGGACTCAATTGGATTGAAACCGAATCGAATTGAAAAACCCCTAATTGCCGAGACTTGATAGCATGTTAATTGGGTTTGATTTTAATTGAATTGTGTTGGACATTATTTGGTTGTTAAAATGCATGATTAATTAGGCTAATTGATGTTTTAGAAATGTTAATTGGGTAATTGATTATGTAATACACTTAGGTTAATTAATTGTGAAATTTGGAATTTTATAAGTTAATTAATTAGGGCTTGATTTTGGAAATTGGGCTTATTATGTTATAATTGGGCTTTTGGGCTTTGTTGTACAAAGTTGGGTTTAGGCAAAATTGGTTGGATCCAATTAGGCCCAAAACCGAATCCAAAAGGTCCAATTATGACTTAATGAACCTTAATTATTTAATTGGGCCTAATGGGCCAAAATTAATTTAAAGGCTTATGGGGTAACTCCCGGATTGGACTTTGGTCATCGGTTTGACCCGAGTTGACCAAAAGTCCATGCCTTAAGAAATTAATTAAAAGCCCATTGGACTTTAATTAAATAAACGTTTGACGTTAATTGGGCTTTGAGACCCATAACGATTGAATTTAGAATTTAAATCGTAGAAGGTTCGTTAATAATAGT
>SKCR01001475.1:0-36833 GCA_019454045.1 Zanthoxylum bungeanum
AATCGAATCAAAATATGACGAATTTGTATTTGATTCGTTTATTAAACAAATCATAATATCAGTATTCGTATTCGATTCGTTTATTAAACGAATCGAATACGAATATTCGTTTGGTTATGATATTATTCAATAACATATTTTATCATAATTTATGTACATTAATTTTTCATAAATATATACATACGAAATATGTAATTAATATATTTACTAAAAATGTTTCACCAAATATAGACAATATTATTTTTCTATGATAATTCGACATAATTTCTCGAATCTTAATTGAAAAATAACAATAAGTAGTAAAAGAAAATAATAAAACGAATCATAAATGAATAAGTGAATCAATAAACTTAAATTCGTATTCGATTCGTTTAATAAATGAATCAAATCGAATTGACTCATTTATTAAATGAATCCATTTTTTCAAATCTATTCGCTTTAAAGCGAATCGAATCAAACGAATAAACGAATGCTAACCCAAATTATCACTCATTGTTTTAATGAACCTCATATTAGTACACTTAGATTCAAACCTTTAAAAAGATAAACGAACAAAATCATTTATTTTTCCACGTAAAGTTAATATATTTTTTTACACTCTTATGTCACCAATGTGGGAATATGATATGGCATCTTAATGTAAATATGATTTTGATTTGCGGGTAAATATCGTTCAGGCTTATGTGCAAAAATATATAACTTTAAACAAATTCATTTTTCCACTTAAAGTTGTTGAAAGTATATCAATTTACACATTAACTTTAATCTTATGACTTGTCTATATAAAATAATATATTGTTTGTAACTTCTGATAGAGTATTAAACTTATCTCTCTTAATGTTTTAAGGTAGGGATGAAAAAGTTGATGGGCACCTCAGATTAGACCCGGCCAAGGTTCCGGTTCCGGAACCGAAACCGAAACCTGACCGATTCGGTTAGGGTTCTTACCCTAACCGAACCGGTTGGAACTGGATGGAGGGTTCCAACCACCCCCCCCCCCCCCCCCCGGCTACTAATCGTTGGGCTGGGTGGGGCAGAGAACCGTTGGACTGAGTGGGGCAGGGAGCTGTTGGGCTCCCTGCCCCCAACGCCCAAAAAAAAAATTGGGGAATTCCAAATATTCCCCTAATAACACTAATAAAACGGCTAATTTTAGGTATCACAAAAATATTCTAAAAATGTATAAATATGGGTCATTTTTCATTATTTCAATACACCAATTTCTCAATTCTCATTTCTCTCAATTCCTATAATTCTCTCATTCTCAATTCTCTAATTCTTTAAAAAAATTTAAACAACAAATGGCAAGTTCATCTGAGAACACAATGTCAAATGTGTCAACCTAAGAGAGCGGTCCTAGTATCAGATTACGGAGAAGAGAAGTTAAGTCTCGTTCCTTGGATGTTTTCAAAATTCACTTTCATTTAGACGATACTGATGAAGGTTCAAGAGCAGTATGCAACCATTGTGGGGTTTCTTACAAATTTTCTGGTGGATACGGCAATATGATCAAGCACCTGGAAAGACATCATGTTGTTGAACTTGGACTTGATACGACGCAAACTCAAATGGCCAGATACGCATCATCTAGTAGAGATACGAGTGCTTTAGATTTATTTAAATATCCTGATGCTAAAAATAGAGAAGAATTTGCTAAATTAACTTGTATGTGACATCTTTCTTTAAGTTTTGGTGAAAAAATTGCTTTTACTAATTAGTGCTTTAAATCCTGCTGCATGTAGAATGATTAGAAATACAATAAAATGTCAAAATTTTAAATTATACAAAGATGATAAAATTATTTTAAATAAAACATTTAGAGATATTAAAGGGCGTCTATCTATTTGTTCTGATATTTGGAGTGAACATTGGCGAACACACTCATACATGAGTGTGACTTGTCATTGGATTGATGCATCATTGAACATGAAAAAATGACTTATTGCATTTAGAGTTTTTGATGAACAACATACTGCACAAAATATTTATAGAATGATGAAAGTAATTTTTTATGAATATGGTTTATTAGGTAAAATTTTAATAGTTGGATTTGATAATGCATCTGCAAATATTGCATCAATCACTGATTTAATAAAAATATGCGAACCAGATTTAGGGGGTCATTTTTTCATGTTCGTTTCACATGTCATGTCCTTAATTAATGTGTTCAAGATGGTTTGGAAAAATTATCACATTTCATTGATCCTATTAAAAAAGCACCTAATTGTATTTGGTCATATTCTCAAGTTATGAGAGAATTGACCAAATTTTGTAAATTTAATGGTATTAAACTGATATTTTCACGCGATATTCCAAAATATTGGAATTCAACTTATTTTCTCTTATGTCAAGCTTTGCTACAAAGATTCATTATGTAGTTTTTTTCTCAACATGTTCAACATATCACACTTTTTCCTAGTCAATGGGAAATTTGTGAAATTTTTTTAGAGATTTTAAAAGTGTTTAATGATGCTACACAAATATTTAGCATAGTTTATGTTGAGGAAAATATCTCACATCGGCGGAGATAAACAATTAAACTCAAAATATAAATATTGGGCAACCCTCAACTCTCAAACTGGCTTTTGGGTTGAGTTAGGCCCACGAATTTCAATATGGTATCAGAGCCACACTCATGCACGGGTGGGCCCACACTACATGTCCACGTGACATGAACCAGGCAAAAGACCAGTTTACACGTGATGGGGAGTGTTGAAGAAAATATCTCACATCGGCGGAGATAAACAATTAAACTCAAAATATAAATATTGGGCAACCCTCAACTCTCAAGCTGGCTTTTGGGTTGAGTTAGGCCAACGAATTTCAATAGTTTATTATCCTACAGCACATTTATTTATTCTTGAAAGTTTGAATATTGTTGGTACTTTCGATGAGCATGTTGATAGTCGTGATGTTAGTCTCTAAGACAATCCAAGATCAATATAAGCAATGAAAAATTGTGAATACAAAAGTAAAGTATGGCGGAATCATACTTACATTGAACGGATTTAGGATGCGTCAAATACAAAATTTTCTTCTCCAAGTTTTCGGCCAAGCTCGACTTTGGGGATGAAGTCCAAGCTCCAAGCTTTATGCTTTGATTCCAAGCTTTTGGGATGGTTTCTCTATCACATTGGATGATTCATTTGGTGTGCTAGCACTTAGAAAATTTGCAACAAATTTTCTTCTTGTTCCTTGCAACTCTCGGCAATGAGAGAAAAAGGAGGGATAATGTTTTCTTTTTGGTGAAACCGTGAGAGAGAGAGTGAATGAGTGAATAATTTGATTTCAAAAATCAAATGAAAGATATACCAAACATTCGGTAAAAGTCTTTCAATCATTACACACAAAATGTGTTTTACAAGTCATCATCATGCCTTCACCAAAACCCATCACCAAAAAGTAACTAAAGTGACAAGTGATGTGACATGTGGGCCCCACTCGATTCAAAATCCGAGTGGGTCCGCAACACATTCCGGGCTCGGGTTCGCTAATTCCAAATTAACGAATTTTCCGTTGCGACGTAATTAAATCAAATTTAATTAAATAATTATTCCAAACAAAATTACTATTCACGTGGCTCGCGAATTAATTCTAAATTAATTCGTTTTCCCGAATTAAAATCTAATTTTAATTCCGCGTCGAAATCTAATTTCGTTTAATATATCAAATATATTATTTTATCGATTAATTCCAAATTAATCGTTCTCTCTCTTCAAATAGTATTTTATCATAGATAAAATCTCTCTGTAATTAATCCCAGATTAATTATGCTCGAATCATACGTCATCGTTGAATCTTCGGGAAGCGACCCAAGAGATCCCTAGATATGTTGGCAGTAAATCCGGTCGTCGGACTATCCGAACACGTACGTACCTCGTACTACGTTTTTACCGATTTACGAGACATGGTTGACTTATAGCAAAGCATCGTGCCTACCCAATTCTCCAGAAATATTCTTAATGGAATATATAATCTATGTCATGCGTAGTATACGTAGTATTGCGTATTGCGATCCAGTATCAGATGTCACATGCAAGGCCTGGGGCTGGAATAGTGTCTGCCCCGTACGAAGCATATATCGGATTACAAGCAACTAGTCTCTTTAATCGGATAATCATGACCATGTCATATTATCCCGATGGTTGCAACCATTTAGAGTACCAGTTCTGTATCCCTGCGTGATCATCATCTCCATATGACTGAAGTGATACTTCCGTCTTGACATCACACCCAATACACTACGATTCTCAATAAACTCAGAAGAGGCGTACACAGAACCTGTTAAAGTCCTGGACGACCAAAACCAAAGCATATTGATTGTCGCAAGTACTAGCGATGCAAGTCTCAGGTTAAGACCAAATACACCTACCCTGATGCGGATTCCCATAGACACATAGTCATACTACCAATGGGATTTCACGGGGTTTATCCAGAGCGAAGCTGTTTCCGTACCATCGGTAAACACAACCTCCTATCACACTTGCATAAGTATCCAATACTTAAATATATGAGAACTATGTCGTTACGCTTCCATAACACGCACAAGTGCAATACTAGTCTATTCCGCATTATCGATGTACAATCTCGATAATACTACGACTAGAGATATTTAATGATTAAACCTTTATGGATTGATACTGTCTCATATCTTATAATCTGGAACTAATCATATGAACTTTTATCATTTGTATATTTAAGTAATCAAATTAAAAATGATAAAATGCAATTTCCATTGCTACATAGTTAATTTGTACAAAAATCACAATATCTTTTACAAATAGTGATGCTATGGGTCATAATTGTCTAACACGTGATCCTAATGATATTGTTTTGTATGGAGCTATTAATGTTATGAAATAAAAATGGTTGCATTAATTTAAAGACATTCCTTTATCTTTATCGTATTGCTGCTATTTTTGATTCTATATTTAAATTAGAAGTTTTGAATAGTGCTTTACCCGCTTATTATGGATATTTAGGAATATTAGATGAAATTGATATTTCAAGAATAATAGCTAAAATAAAAATTGATTTAATAGAGTTATTTAATAATTATGTTAGAAGATATAACTTGTAATTAGTAGGACAATCTAGTAGTAGCGAAACGACCATATTGCAATCAAGACTTAGCGCAGGTGATCGTTGGTTATTACAACGAAATAAAAAACATAGGGATAACACGACTAATAATCCGGAATTAGATAATTATTTATCAACAAATTTTGAGTTTTCAACTGAAAGTTTAGTTAGTAAAAATTTTCAAATCCTTGAATGGTAGAACCCACATCAAAATGTATATCATGTATTATCAATTATTTTCTAAAGAGATATTGGCAGCATCTGTTTCCACCGTTGCGGTTGAGCAAGCATTTAGTATGAGAGGCAATATATTGGAAGTCAGACGGTCTTCATTACATCCAAGCACTCTAGAAGCAACAACATGTGTGGATGATTGGACCCGAGCTGATCTGAAGCAACAAGAAGATGCCGCTGATGAATTTGAAGACTTGTTCGATAATTCATCTGCAAGTGCAAGCGGGACTGGAGCTGAAGGATCAACATGCACTAATGATGATTGATAATTAAATATTTAAATAATTGTAAAATTACAATGGGGAAATATCTTTAAAATGTAATAGAACTACGTGAGTTTTGATTCCTCTCACCCCTGAAGCATAAGTAGGCAATTTAGGTTTTTAAAAATTTAAGTTCAAGCTCTTTAATTTAATTTTTTTTTTTTAGATAAGAATTTTATTTGTAATTTAATGTAATTATGTAATGTAAGTTTATTATATAAATTCAAATTCATAATTTTAAATTATATTAATTTATCAATCTCAATTTTTTATTTTCAATAAAGTAAAAAAAAATAACCGATTGGAACCGGAACCGAACGGTTCGGTTCCGGTTCCGGTTCCACACTCGTGGAACCGGGAACCGTTCGGTTCGATTCCGATTCGAAACCGAACCGAACCGCCGACCGAGTCTACCTCAGATACAATTTATATACCCGGTAGGACAAAAATATTCACACATTTTTTAAGTTGTTACACTTATTTTTGAAAAAAATAAAACTGTTATAATATATATACACATATATAAAAAGGTTAAGTTATTTGCATTCTATAAATTTATTTCGACACTTTAATATTTTATACACTTATATGATAAATTTTAATTTTTAATTTTTACTTTTTAGATTCTTTAATATAAAAAATAAAATAAAATCTCTTTAACCAATATATATATATATATATATATATATATATATATATATATATATATATATACACACACATTAAAATATTCAGTACACCAAATAAAATAACTTAAAACACTTATTTTGTTTTTTTTTTTTTTAAAATGAAAGTTATAATAGGAAAATAGATGTAGCGAAAGTGCATTGGCGAGCAAAAACTACATTTAAAATATTTTTTATCTGGATAAATTACTGATGTCATTTACTTCTAATTTATCCATATTTTCCCCTAATTACTCATTAATATCAAATATTAGTAGTGATTATGTATAAAGATTCGGGACAAAATTTCCAAAAATACTTTCTACAGTTATAAGTTAACTAATTTACCAGTTCACCGAATCGGTCGACCGAGATAACCGGATAATTGGATCAGCCATGGAACCAGATCAGCCCACTACCATAATGATCCATTTAATGTAGCAATGACTAATTACTGTAATTTCAGTAAATTACCATTTTGCTCATAATGCAATTTTTGTTGAAAATTCCTAAAACGCTTTTGGAATAATTCCGAAAATCAGAAAATTTTCAATAATACATACTACTATAGTAGACCGAGTATTGTAGCAATAAACAAATAATCGTAATTTTAATAAATTATGATTTTACCCCTGATGCGATATTTACAGAAAATTTCCAAAACGATTCCGAAAATTCCAAGAATTTTTCCTACGCATTATTACACATTAAATTTCATCCAAAACATCTCAATTTCACAAATTAAGTCATAATTGAATTAATTACATTAAATAAATTAATCACTAATTTTTTTTTTCAAAAACATGTAAATCTAAATATTTAATTACCAATTGAGAGTTAACAATCATAAAGCAACTCAATAACAATTTTAGGTCACAAATGAGTGGCTTAAACAACTCTAGAATGACAATTTAGTGTTCTACACCATAATTTGACCTAATTACACCAATTAGTCAAATTAATTTTACACATTCATAAATAAGGGTATTAATCAAGGTTTTAACACATCATAAACACTAAATATGGAAGAAATAATTATAACATATGTAATTAAAATACAACCTAAACGAAACAATTTCACATAATCAAATTAATTAGAAAATTACCTTAATTCCATTACCCATTTGATTTTGCCTCCATTAATTCTTCCATAATCTCTCTTTTGAAGGCGTATCATAAACCTTGATAAAACCCCAATTTTTACCCTCTTCTGTAACTTTTACAAATCCAAAATTGTTCCCCATAAATAGTGACGAAAATTATCTTTAAATAAACAAGAGAGATGTATTTTTGTCATTTAAACAATTTAAAAGGGTTTCCCAAAATTAAGCCAAATATTACTATAATATTTTATTATAATTTTGCCATGTATAAAGTTTATGTAATAAGCTTTAAATAAAGAATATTCCAAGAATATTCTATAATAAATAATTTTTAAATTAGTTAATTTTTAATTAATTAAATAATTATTTATTTGACATGTGTGAAAATTCAATTGAACCTAATAAGTATCTAATCAAATTATGTATCATATATATTATATTACATACAAGAATACATTGGCATATGTAAAGTTATAAATAATTCATATTACTTGTAATTAATTGTCATAGTGCTCTACGAGTATACTTTAATAGTGTGACTCTTTAGGTTCAAGTATATCTATCACGGAACACATTTTGTGTCCATAAATCACCTACTCACAAATGATGATGATCACAAATAACCATGTTGAACCATACAAGTCGAGTTCTAAGCATATTGTATAGTCCCTCCATTATAGACTATCCGAATTGTAACAGAGATATAGATGAAAAATCAAATCTTCATAATGTACAATTCACATATGTATCGCGACATATTTGTGATCTCTCAATTACCATTCGAAACTCGTTTCCATAATGTACTTTGGCTAAAGATTAAAAGATCATGAAGTAGATGCCTAAATCTTACACACGGGACTGACAGATTCTCTCTGGATACATCACATGATATCATGAGCATCAGTCCACACCCAACGAACATGCAGAAGTCTAGTCTAGATTGACCGGTGACGTAACAATTTTCAAAGTGTGGAGGATTACTCATACATCCACAGTGGTATCTCAAGTCAAAGGATCATATATGTTACTCGACTCGGGAAGATCCCTATTAATGTTAGTGTGCTATCTATTAGGAATACTTATGGTTTATGGTTTAATGCTTATCAAATAAACACCTACATATCTATACGAGTATCCAATTCTCGAGGCTTATTGAGATAAAATATTGAACCAAGTCCCATGGTTCATTGGGATAAACCATTGGACCAAATCTCGATATACATATGTATCAGTTTCAACATATTTTACTAACCGACTCGTGTCAACAAATCTCAATCAGAAACTTTATTTAAGAATATACTACAGGTAGTATCATCTCCCATTGTCAATTAAAGCCTCATTGTAACTGTGTGACTACGATATATTTGTCACATCCCAGTTTCCTAAGACGTGACTGGCATGAGACTGTAGGGGTTTTATACGGGATTACGGGGTAACGCAGCGGAACGCGAAAAATCAAATTTTTCGATTTCTTTTTTGTTTTTTCTTGGGTAATTAAAATAAACTAATTTATTTTAATTACTCAATACTCAACAAAAACATATTTTCACCAAAAATCCAGAATTTTAGCCAAATTGCTGTAATACCCCAAATATTTATATTTTAATCATTTTAGTCCTAATTTATCAAATACAAGATTAGGTGATTTCAAATCCCTACCAAAATGATTTAAACATGTCATACATATTAAAATACAACTCATACATAAAAATATCATTTTTCATGAAATTACCGAGAGCCCTCATTGTTTGCGTTTTGATCATTTTGTCCTAATTTGTCAAATACAAGATTAGGTGATTTCCAATCACTACAAAATAATTTACATATGTCATATACATCAAAACACAACTAACATAAAATTCCAAATTTTTAACCAAATTACTGAGAGCTCCCCAAGTTTTGAACTTTGATCATTTTAGTCCAAACATGTCAAAACAAGCCTAGATGATTTCCAATCAATCCCAAAATAATTTGTATATCTTATATACATCATAATCAACACATATATGAAAAGCCTCAATTTTGGTTTAGGTTAAAATCCTAATTTCTCAAATTAATCCAATTAATAAAATTAACCAAAATTAACACAAATCAATACTTTAATCTAATTTCTACAACATCAAACAAGTCTCACCACTTCAAAACAACTCACGAACAATTTTAGGTCATCAATGAGTGGCCTAACAACTCTATAATGGCAACAAGATCATCAAATGATCAAAAGTGTACTTATACACCATTTACAAGCATACTTTGTTAAACATACATGTATATATTTTTCATTCATGCTTCCAACCATTAAAACACAAACACTGGAGAGTAGAAAAACTTAAGAACTACACATGTTGTAGCCAAGAACAAATGGGACAAATTTTTTTCTAATGGAAAGTTGGAAATACTTACTTATTTCCAAGTTTTCTTTGATTTCTTCTTTTCTCTCAAGTCTCATTGTTTATGTTTTTGGTGGCTTCAACAAGTGTGAAACAAATGAAAAATAAAACCCTTAAATATGATTAGGGTTGGCCGAAAATTGGACTAAGAAAAGAAAAATATATTTTGTTTTACAAAACAAAAATAAAAAAGTCAAAAGCCATTTGACAACATTTTTCTTTAATGTAAAGTCCAACTTATACACTCCTTAATCATTTCCTAACTTTATCATAATGATAGATATTTATATTTTAATTACTTTAATCATTTAATAATTAATTAATTAATTAATTAATTAAATACAAATATCTCAAATATATGTATTATATTTACTTTAAATATCTCAAATACATATATTAATGATATATGTCAAATATCATAATTTGACATTTAATTAAAGTATATTTAATAAAATCATACATTAAATACAAATACACATTAATTAGGAAATGACCAAAAGGTCCATTTGCATGTATCTTTCGTTTAACATTTAAACGATTTATAAATAATCAATATTATTCATAAGTTGTCATAGTTCTCTACGAGTATATTTCATTAGTGAGACTCTCTAGGTTCAGGCATATCCGTCACGAAATCCAATTTCGTGTCCATAATCTACCCACCCGTAAATTATGACGAACACAGATAAACTCATTGAATTATACAGGTCGAGGTCATTGCATACGTATAATCCCTCCGTCAGAGGCTATCAATATTGTACTGGGGATATAGAGAGGAACGTCAAATCCTTAAGGTATAATATAGTCGACTTTCAAATTTACGATCTCTAAATAACATTCGGAACTCGCTACCGAAATATACCACGACCATGGATTTACTAGATCGCAAATACGTACATGATACCTATGCCTATACACAGGACTGGAGAATTCTATCTGATACTCATAGGATATCATGAGCATAGGTCCACATCCAACGAGCAGACAGATGTCTGATCTAAATAGATTGGTGACGTGACTGCCATCTAAGTGTGGAGGATGTCTCATATATCCACAGTGATATCGCAAGTCGAAGGATCACTGTGCTACTCGACTCGAGAAGATTCCTATTGTAACATCCCCAATCCGAGAGGTATTACCAGTAGGGAACAAACCGTACCATTCCCTTGAGCCACTGATTCATCAATCATAAATAATTATTAATACTTTTTCTTCTAATTATATATCTTATGTAAGGGACCGTGGCCCAAACTTAACATCTGAACATGCAAACTCAACTTCAATAATTGTATACATAAAAACACATGTTTTAAAGAGAGAAATAATGAATAAAAATTAAAAATTCATTAATTGATTTTAACTTGGTAGGTATGATGTGTATTAAATCCAGTTTACTTTATTGCCAACCACTTATATCAATTGTTGACAATTGATGTAAGTCATGGGTCCCACCCATTTAATTCCAAATCTAGTTGGCTTACACAACACACTTTGGGCGCGAATTCGTTTAATCCGACTAAACGAATTTTCCATCGTGACATAATTAAATCTAATTTAATTAAATAATCATGCATCGCAAAATTATTATTAAAGTCGCTTACGAATTAATTCTAAATTAATTCGTTCGCTAGAATTAAAATCCAATTTAATTCCGCGTTTAAATCCGATTTCATTTAATATATCTAATATATTATTTTAGCCCAATTAAATAAATTAAATAGTAAAATCTAATTTAACTATTAAATTTATTTTAACCGATTAATTCCAAATTAATCACGTTCTCTCCTCCAACGAATTTAATCCCAGATAAATTCTTGACGCAATTAATCACAGATTAATTCTTTCTCTGATAATTAATCCCAGATTAATTCTTGCCGTAATTAATCCCAGATTAATTTTCTATCTCTCATAATTAATCCTAGATTAATTTTGTTCGAGTCAAATATCATCGGTGAATCTTTGGGATGCGGCCCAAGAGATCCCTGGATATGGTGGCAGTAAATACGGTTATCGGACTATCTGAATACGTGCGTACCCGGTACCACGTTCTTATCGATTTACAAGACATGGTTGGCTTCTAGCAAAGCACCGTGCCTACCCAATTCTCCAGAAATATTCTTCTATGTAATATAAGATCTTTGTCAGGCGTAACATACATCATATTGCGCATTACGATCCAGTATCAGATGTCACATGCTAGGCCTGGGGATGGAGTTGTGTCTGCCCCATACAAAGCATATATCGGATCACTAACAACTAGTATCTTTATGATCGGAAAGTCATGACCTAGTCATACTTCCCCGATGGCTATAGCACTTAGAGTACCAGTTCTGTATCCATGCGTGATCATCATCTCTATATGACTGAAGTGATATTTCCATCTTGACATCACATCCAATACACTATGATTCTCAGTATACCCAGAAGAGGCGTACACATAACCTCTTAAAGCCCCGGACGACCGAAACCAAAGTATATTGATTGTCGCAAGTATTAGCAATGCAAGTCTCAGGTTAAGACCAAATACACCTACCCTGATTCGGATTCCCATAGACATATAGTCATACTACAAATGGGATTCCGATGGGTCTATCCAGAGCGAAGCTGTTCTCGTACCATCAGAAAATAGAACCTCATATTACACTTGCATAAGTATCCAATACCCAAATATATGAGAACTATGTCGTTAAGCTTCCATAACGCGCACAAGTGTAATACTAGCTTATTCTGCATTATCGATGTCCAGTCTCGATAATACTACGACTAGGGATATTTAATGATTAAACCTTTGTGGATTAATACTGTCTCATATCTTATTAATCCGGTACTAATCATATGGACTTTTATCATTTATATATCAAGGTAATCCAATTACAAATGATAAAAGAGCAATTTCCTTTGTCACATAGTTAATTTGTACAACAACACCATGTTCTGTACAAATAATGATGATATGGGTCATAATTGTCCAACACTATAAAGGTCAAATCTTTAATAAGCTCACTTTGTTTTTGCTGCGCAAATCATTTGCACAATTTATGAACAATTCATAATAAGTTTAATCATGTTCAAACTTGATCGTAGTAAGCTATGAACAATCTTTGATCTATGGTTTAATGCTAACTTTCGAAATCAATATCAAATATCGCTCCCACTATAAGTCATAGAATAATTTTCTTTGATAAGAAAACTGCAGAACCGTTCAATATCAATACTTTACAAATAAATCTGACATCCTATTTGACTTATATGAAAGATGTCTAAGAGTTTTTTCATCTTATTAATTATGTAGTTCCATTTATAGCTTATCACTCTCACAATTGACTTCAATAAGTCAAGTATTTTCTACAATGGCCAACATCCGATGTTACACACCAAGTAATAAAACAATGTCATTACTCGAGATCGTAGAAAAGATATTCTATCAAATAGAATACAATATTCTATTAAATATAATAAATGATAAACCCTTACTTGTACCTCAGAGGTGCTAGTACTTTTAATTATATAACCATTATACAAAAGAAAGATTCAATTCTCAAACTTTTCAAGATTCAAATTTTCTACCTATATGTATCATATACGTAACTGTAGAAACTAATGGAACATTAAGTAAAAGGATGAATTAGTATTACTGGAGCATATCCCCAAGATCATTGAAACTAATTCGGTAACACTTAATATCAAACGAATCAAATCATATAAGATTCGATTACTCCCACTAACCAATTCCATCACGATGGAATCGTAGAAGAATAATATTGAGTAAGAATCATATTCATTTAATAACTGTAGGAGCGAAGCGGGGTTTACCACTATGCCTATGATGCTCGACGACCATGACACTGTTGGGCTCGTAGCCCGTAGAGAGTACGGAGTAGCCCACGGGGGACTAAACCGGAGAATAAAGGAGTCGCCACACAGTGTGAAGTGGGAAAGGATTTAAGGCCGCACTCACACCTCGCAAGGGAAGACTTCAAACCATTGGGTTCGAAATGGTCCCTTAGTTATACCAGTATAATGGACGGGTTCACACAATGGTATAACCAAGTCTTATGCAGCACATGTAAGATAATTCAAATAAACACACAAATTTGCACACCCATAAACATGAATATAAATAAAAGTAAATACATAGTTCCAAAGGCATATTAAATAAAGAAATACGATCATAGTAATAATCAAAAACAGGAAAAAGCGTTAATAATAAATGCAAATAATTAATCCCAAAGGCATGGTGTAAAATATATAACTAAAGAGGTAAAAATGCATAAAATATAAAGAAAGAGGTTGTCCAGTGTGTGTGCATTCGTGTAGCGTTCGTAAATGCGTTCGAACAAAGTGTTCCAGAGAGTTCACGTTTGTGTAGCGTTCGAGAACGCTTTCAAACGAAGTGTTCCAGAGAGTTCACGTTCATGTAGCGTTCAAGAACACGTTTGAACGGAGTGAGGCAGAAGGTTTGTGTTCGAGTTACGTTTGAAAACACATTCGAACGTTCTTGCGAAAATAGCACCAATAACGACATAAACACGCATATGTGAATATTTTCTGAGCGGTACGTGGAGCTGTATCCCAAGTACAGACCACACTACTATCCATTCAGATTCGGATACAAAATTTATATCTGGGTTTCCATCCGATATACCGCAATGGGTAACTGATGAGCGGAAAATATATCAATATTTACCGCCCCTTTAACTTAATATTTTGTTTAGTTTCTCGGGTTTGATGAACGTTTTGATGTATTTTATTTTATTTTGCAGATAAAATAATATCGGGTCTCAATGAAATCATTTAGGATGAAATATGGGTCAAATAAGGGCAATTATTGGACTTGATATTTTAATTTTGGAGATTGGAAACTTGAAAGGGCGTTTTTGACAAAGTGCAGTTTTGGAAATTACAGTTTTGCGCATCTGTCATATTTTGGGCATAACTTTTTACTCCGATATCGGATGAGCTGATTCAAGTTCCAGATTAAAGAAGACTCAAAGATCTACAGCTTTGAAAGGGAAAATATTTCGAATTCTGAAGATTTCATGACCGAAATTGATGAACCATCCAGAAGTGTGTGATGTGTAATTATTAAAGTCATTATCAATCATTTTCAAAGCAAAATATAAATTAATAAAAATTATCAAATCACCACCAAACAAGATAAGCAATTAGTGGAGCAATTATGGATTTGGTGGAGTAATTAGTGGAGAAATTAGTAATGGATTTGGTGGAGAATTTGATGGATGATTTGATGGAGGCAAAATTTTGCCTATAAATAAAAGCCATTTCATTTGTAAAATTCATACTTTCTTCTTTAAAATTCCTTAAGAATAAATAAGAAGATTGTATCTAGTGTTTATTTTCAGTTTTCAGTAATTAATTTTCGCTTTCGCACTTTCTTTTCTTTACTTTTCAGTTTTTACTTTCCGTAATTTACTTTTACGCACAAACATTTTCTTTCTTTACTTTTGCAGTTTTTTTTTTTTAAAGCAATGATGAGGTAATATCCCTTGTTGGGTGTGAAAGGTAAAGCTTTTATTATTTCTATTAGATTAATCTCCCTTAATTATAATATAAATGATTTAAAACTGACTTAATGAGGATACCGCTATATTGGTCGGTTGGTAATTATTATAAATTGGTTTAACCGACTAAATATGGATACCGCCTGGTTGGTCGGTTGGTAATAATTATTAATTTGACTTAATCATGATACCGCCTATATGACTGGTTGGTAATTATCACGCAAAGTTAATATTTATAATAAGGGGAGTATCTAACACTAGTAGTAATAAAAGTTAATCCTCTAACCCTAGCATTTTCTTTTATTGTACTTTTACTTTATTTAATTTCAAGCAATTTATTTTTCAGCAATTTACTTTTCAGTAATTTACTTTTATTTATTTTTTTACTTTTTACTTTTTACTTTTTTACTTTTTACTTTTACTTTATTTAATTTTCGCAATTTACTTTTCAGTATTTAATATCCAGCAATTTACTTTATGTCTTTTATTTTATTTACGTTTTTACTACCTGTAAATATGTGTCGTAAACTAAGCCAGTTATCTGGGGTTGTGATGAAATCCAAAATCACCGGGTTATAAGAGGTTAGATTATAGCTTGGGTAATATAAAGATTTATTTATTGAGTCTTAATCTTAATGCATTTTCATTAACTGGCCATTAATAAAAATTGAACTGGGAAACTTAAATGAACTAGACATAGAGATTTTAAGTTTAAGACCTTAGACTTCAATAGTCCACGATCTTCCTTGAGATAGATAACCCTTTAATAGATTTCCTTACAGGATAGACATATACCTGTCGGGCGGCGGTAGCCATAATTGGAACTTAAACTTAATGAGTCCAGATAATTTGGTTGACATAGACATATGGTTGCAATTGGGTTAAACTGGGTATTTGTGTCTGACCATTGACAGAGACTTACACATAATTTAGTGTTCCAGGTTAATAAAATCAATATATTACCCAACTTTAAGATAACCACTTCATCTTAAAATGATATTGGAAGAAATCACAACCCTAGATAGTTTTTAATATTGAATTTTCTTAAAACCTACTTTCGAATAATTTTATTTACTTGTTTTTAAATTTAGAATCGTCACCATTTCAAATCAATCAAACAACCTGTTAGATACTAGTAATCATTTGACCTCTAAAATTAAGATTAGATATTAACTCCTCGTGGGATCGATATTTTATACTACTTGAACGATACGTGCGCTTGCGTTATACGTGTGTGTTTACGCCGGTCAGTAACACACACAATCATTGACGCAATGTAAACGGACATTAAAGTAGATGCAAAATAATATAGCAAAACATAAACACAAGTAAAAGCAAATCGATAAAATAATGATAAATGCGAGTAAATAAATAGAAAAGACAAATAACACTAATAGATAAAAAATATACAAGATAAATGCGGAATAATAAATAACAATAAATTGACAGAAAGATAAATAAAAATAAAAGTAAATAAAATAAAAAAAATGATAAATAACAAAAGCTAGAGAAAGAAAATGTGACACAAAGATTTGGCCGTCTTTGATGTAGGACCTCGCATGCCCGGCTGGACGTATTTCACGTTCAACCAAGCATGCCGCATCCAGAACAACAAAATAAATATAGTAAATGGTGCCTTCAGGTTACCTTTAAGTAGCTTCTCGGAAGTGCGTTAAGCCGTCGCCGGAAGGATTAAAGCTTGCTATTTTTCTGGTTTGCTGGTTCACTATTTCACTCGACTGTTTTGCTATTTTTTACTGCTATTTCGCTGTTTTTGGGCTTCTGTTTTTGCTGGTCTTAGGCTAGTTTGGAGACTGTTTGTTTGTTTTTCATGGGATATTTTTGGACTATTTTTTTAAGGATAAGGGCTGCTTGTTGTTCGATTATGGGGCTTGGTTAGAGGATTATTGTTGTTGTTTGTTTCGGTCAGAGCCTGCTGATTGAAGGGTTATTTATTTTGTTTGTTTCGGTCAGGGGCTTAGAAAGTGACTGTTTGTTGTTCACAGTTTGTGGGCAGTTTTTGTTGTTTGTATGTGTGTGTCGGTTTATGGCTTAGTTTGAGTGTTTGGCTGATTTGTACTTTTGCATTTTTGTGGCTTGGTTGGGTTGGAATTGACGTGTGTCTTTGTTTCTTCTTATTGATGCGTCTGTCTTTGCTTCTTTCTTGTTGATGCTGTGTGTGTGTGTCTTTGTGGTGTATGTGTGTGTCACCGTGTGTGGTGTGTGTCTTTGTTGTGTTTGTGTGTTGACCGTGAGAAGAGAGAGAAATAGCTTAGGTTTTTATTTTTTATTGTGAATTGCCGTCTAAGCTTAGAAAGTCCATTATGGTTTGGCCAAGCCTCCTTTTATAATGTTTTCAATGGATCTTCAATCAAGGAAAAAAATCAAATAAATATGAGAGATATTTTCTTAATTTATTTAGGGAACAAAATCTAAATTTGGTGAGGATGGGATTCACAATCTCTTTAAATTGGAATGTGATTTGAGGGATTTTTGACATGTGTTTTGCATGGGATTTCTTTTATTTTGGGAAGGCTTGGGCGTGCATGGGCTTTGTGTGGGCCTTGGGCGTGTGCTGCATGGGTTGTATGGGTTTTGGACCGTGTGGATGGGTTGTATGGGCTTTCATGGATTGCAGGGGTCTGGGCCGAGGCTAAGGTTTTGAAACAAAACTGACTGAGCGAATCCGAGGTGGGCTAGTGAGTCTGAATCCAGTGAGGTGCTAACTTGGAGGTTTTCTTTTTTCGGCGTTCGTTTCCCGTGACTTTCGCAACTTTTTAGGTAGTGCCTCCATACGAGGCTTATCATCGGGGGCTTCATGCAAAAATGCAATGCCTACAGTCGCCCCCACTTTGATGGGGCTGTGTAGTGTGTGACAGTGACAACCCTATCAAAGTCATGCATGCATTTTTTTCTTACCTGGTTCATCGGTATATCAGACTTACCTGTTGTTTCACTTCGATCTCTGAGTTGGGTTGGTGGCGAGGTGCTTCGACCCCTGGTCTTATTCCCGAACCACCGAGTGTGAGATGGTTCATTCCTGAACCGTTACTGTTGTGAGATGGTTCATTTCCGAACCGTTACTTGTGTGAGATGGTTCATTCCCGAACCGTACTGGTGTGAGATGGTTCATTCCCAAACCGTTACTGGTGTGAGATGGTTCATTCCCAAACCGTTATTGGTGTGAGATGGTTCATTCCCGAACCGTTATGTGAGATGGTTCATTCCCGAACCATTACTATGTGAGATGTTCATTCCCGAACTGTTCTTGTGTGATGGTTCATTCCTGAATCATTTCTGGTGTGAGATGGTTCATTCCCGAACCGTACTGGTGTGAGATGGTCATTCCCGAACCGTTCCTGGTGTGAAATGCTTTGATCTTGGGTTTTGTTCCCGAACTGAGTTGAGTTGATGGCGAGGTGTTTTGACCTCTGGGTTTTTGTTCCCGAACCACCGAGTGTGAGATGCTTTGATCACTGGGTTTTGTTCCCGAACTGAGTTGAGTTGATGGCGAGGCGCTTTGGCCCCTAGGTTTTGTTCCCGAACCACCAAGTGGGTTTTATTCCCGAGTTGAGTTGAGTTGATGGCGATGCTCTTTGACCCATGGGTTTTGTTCCCGAACCACCGAGTGGGTTTTGTCCCGAATTGAGTTGAGTTTATGGCGAGGCCCTTTGACCTCTGGGTTTTGTTCCCGAACCACCGAGTGGGTTTTGCTTCGATCTCTGGGCTTTGTTCCCGAATTGAATTGAGTTGATAGTGTTTTGGTCCTCTTGGCTCTTCGATCCACTGGAGAGTTTCTTCCTATGATGATGAGGTGCTTCGACTTGGGATTTCTTCCTAAACTATTGATAATGTAGGCCTCGCCCCATAGGATTCATTCACTAAACTGTTGATAATGTGGGCCTCGACCCTGGGATTCATTCCCAAAGCTGTCGAACTGATGGGGGTGAGGCACTTCGCCCCCCTGATCCATTCTCATTCGAGGCTCTCTTGCTTGTCTTTATTCTTGAGGTTGTTCTCCATTCCCAGAGTGCCATTCCCAGCTTGCTCGTCCTCATTCCCGAGGAGTTGCTTGTCCTCGCCACTTTTTATTTTTCTTTAAAGCCTGCAAACACAAAAATAAAATTGTGTGTATGCGACGTGTATGCATGTATGCATGGATGCATTCCCTATTCCGATGGGTTTTCTTTGTCCTATTGGCTTGATGTCATCCTTGGTTAGACCTTTCTTACGCTCGAGGGTTTTCTTCACCTATTTAGGAATTCTTTTGGCCTTTGGTCGCCCCTTTGGCCTGCTTACAGTTTCCTTCTGTCAATTCTACTCGGTGATTGCTCAGTTTTCTTAGGTTTCATTGCTCAAAGTCCCGTTGTGTCCTTTATTCGCGGGTTAGTAGACTGGTCATCCTCAGACCTGGCTCAACTTTCTGCTCTCTGCTACCTGCACCGGGTCAATGTGGATTACGCCTTTTTGAAAGTGGCCTCATCCTTTTGGGATCATGTGTTCTAATTCTCAGGTTTCTAATGTGACCTCTCCTAAAATTGGACTCCATTGTCCGTCACTATGTGATGTGGCATTCCGTATCGATGATGAGTGGTAAATGCATCACTATTTCCCACTCATTTGACCTAATATTTTGTATAGTTTCTTGAGTTTTGTGAATATTTTGATGAGTTTTATGTTATTTTGTAGATAAATAAAGTTTCAGGACTTTCTGGAGGTGATTTGGGACCAAAACAGTGAAAAAGGACACAAAAGGGAAAAATTATAAATTGGCGCATCGCGACGCGCAGGCTGCATCGCGATGCCTAACATGCGCCGCTCCATGCTAACGTGTGCCGAGTCCACATGTCATAATCCGAGAAGTTTGACTTTGCTAACGTGCGCTGTGCCACGTGTCACCATCACAACCGATCTGCTAACGTGCGCCGTGCCACGTGTCATCATCCTATGGTGCCGAAAATCGCCATCAACACATGTCAGCCATGTCATCGTCCATATCACCAGTTGACCGAGTCAACGTGCCACGTCACCGCCATGTCATAATCAACCAATCAGAGCGTGCCACGTGTCATAATCCTACGGTGCCGACAATCACTTTCGCCACTTGTCGCCACAATCACACGTCATCGCCACATCAGCGCCACATCACTGCCACGTCAGCATAATTACT
The DNA here is from genome assembly GCA_019454045.1 of Zanthoxylum bungeanum. Lineage (NCBI taxonomy): Eukaryota > Viridiplantae > Streptophyta > Magnoliopsida > Sapindales > Rutaceae > Zanthoxylum > Zanthoxylum bungeanum. Next base: position 20,430 of record SKCR01001475.1, read on the forward strand.
CAGTTAATCATCCGCAATTGCCATGTCAGCGGATAAAAATCTGAGCCGACGAATCAGAGAGCGACACGTCAGCGCGTCGCGACGCAAAAAGTAACTTGCGCGTCGCGACGCGAGGGGGTTACCTAGGCCTATAAATTGAGCTCGAAATTTCAGTTTCAGATGTACCTTCCTCTCTGAATTCTCTTATGTAAATAGGGAGTTTTCTACCTAGTTTCTTTTTAATTTCAGTTTTGTAATTAATTTTAATTACATTCGGTAATAGTAATTTACTTTTGTAATTGTAATAGTAATTTACCTTTTTTAACTTTTACAGTTTTTACTATTCAACCATGAGGAGGTAACTTCCCCCTGCTAGGGTGAAAGATAATTCTTTTACTATTGCTATTTATATTAATCTCCCTTAATTATAATATATTCACTATTTAAAGTTTGACTTAATAAGGATACCGCTATATTGGTCAGTTGGTAATTCATTTTAAATTGGTTTAAACCTGACTAAGCAAGGATACTGCCAAATTGGTCGGTTGGTAATTAAATTTTCTTACCGCCTATATGGCAGGTTTATTTTGGTTCCACCTTTATGGCTGGTTGGACTTAATTTGACTTAATCAGGTTACCGCCTATATGGCTGGTTGGCAAAATATCACAAGTTAATATATTATTTTAAAGGAGATATCTAAACGGTAAATAGTAAAAGTAGATCCTTTTACCTTAGCATTTTATTTCATTGTAAATTTACTTTTCAGCATTTTCTTTATCGCATTTACTTTTCAGCATTTTTACTTTATGTCTTTTATTTTACTAGCCCTAGTTATGTGTCGTAACTAAGTTAGTTATCTAGGGTTGTGATGAATTCTAATATCACCGGTTTATAATGGGTTATTTTATAGTTTGGGTAATTTAAAAGGTTTACTTATTAAGTCTTAAGCTTAATGCGTCTTGTTAACTGGCCATTAATAAGATTGATCTGGTAAATCTAAAATAAACTTGACAAAGGAATTTTAGGTTTAAGCCATAGACTTAATAGCCCACGATCTTCATTGAGGATAGATAACCCTTTAATAGATTTCCTTACAGGATAGACATATACCTATCGGGCGGGGGTAGCCATAATTGGAACTTAAACTTAATGAATCCAGGTAATTTGGTTGACATAGACATATGATTCAATTGGGTTAAACTGAGTATTTGCGTCTTACCATCGACAGAGGCTTTCACATAATTTTATGTTCCAGGTTAGTAAACCGATATATTACACAAACATGAAATAACCACTTCATCTTTAAAATGATATTGGAAGAAATCACAACCCTAGATAGTTTCCTAATTTTTAATTTTCCTCAACCTACTTTTGCACAATTTTATTTACTTGTTTTTAAATTTAAAATCATCACCATTTCAAATCAATGAATCAACCTGTTAGATACTAGTAATCATTTGACCTCATAAAATTAATAGATTATGTATTAAGTCCTCGGGGGATCGATACTTTTTATACTACTTGAACCATACGTGCGCTTGCGTTATACGCGTGTGATTACGCCGGTCAAGTGTTTGGCACCGTTATCGGGGACTTATTTATCTTTCACTATTAGTTTTGGGGTTAGATACGTGACCGGCGTAAACACACACGTATAACGCAAGCGCACGTATCGTTCAAGTAGTATAAAAATATCGATCCCACGAGGACTTAATTCCTACTGTTGTTATTAATTATTGAATCTATTCATTTACAAATATCTAATTAAAGGGAGAATAGAATTGATTGCTTGATTGATTTGGTTGATTGAAGATTTGCTAAATAAATAAATAAAAAGATAAAAGAAAATACTAAGGAAAATAAAAGATAAAAAGATATTAAGGTTGTGAATTCTTTTAATATCATTTAAAAGATGAAGTGATTATTTTATGTTTGTGTAATAAATCAGTTTACTAACCTGGAACACTAAATTATGTAAAAGCCTCTTCCGATGGTCAACTACAAATACCCAATATAACCCAATTGAACCATATTCCTATGTCAACCACATTACCTGGATTCATTAAGTTTAAGTTCAATTATGGCTACCCCCGCCCGACAGGTATATTCCTATCCTGTAAGGAAATCTATTAAAGGGTTATCTATCCTCAAGGAAGATCGTAGGCTATTAAGTCTAAGGCTGAAATCTAAAATCCCTATGTCTAGTTCATTTTAGATTTACCATATCAATCTTATTGGTGATCAGACAACAAGAAGCATTAAGCTTAAGATTTAATAAATAAACCTTTAAATTACCCAACTATAAAATAATCCCTTATAAACCGGTGATATTAAAAGTCATCACAACCTCTAATTAACTAACACATAATTAGGACTAGTAAATACATAAAATTAAAAGACATAAAGTAAAAATGCTGAAAAGTAAATTACAATAAAATAAAATGCTAAGGTAAAAGGAATTACTTTTACTACTACTAATTTAGATATCTCCCATAAAATAATATATACACTTGTGTTAAATTTACCAACCGACCAGTCTGGCGGTATCCGGATTAAGTCAAATTAAGTCCAACCAGCCATTAAGGCGGAACCAAAAATAAATTTACCAACCGACCAGTCTGGCGGTATCCTTGATTAGTCAGGTTTAAAACAGATTAAAATTAAATTACCAACCGACCAATATAGCGGTATTCCTTATTAAGTCAATATTTTAAATAGTGAATATATTTATTTTTAAGGGAGATTAATCTAAATAGCAATAATAGAAGAATTACCTTTCACCCTAGCTGAGGAAATTATTTCAACATGGTGAATAGTAAAAACTGTAAAAAGTAAAAAGTAAAAATTAAATTACTATTATTACAAAAAGTAATTAAATTTATTTACAAAACTAAAAATAAAAAAAACTAAAAAAAAAAATAAAAATTCTAGAGAGAGAAATCAAGAGAGAGAAAGGTGTCTTAAAAACTGAAAATTCGCGGCCTATTTATAGCAAAAATATTTACTGTTCAGGAACTGTTCGCGCGTCGCGACGCCAAGGAGCTGCGCGTCGCGACGCGCAATTTGTCGACGTGGCACAATGATACGGCGACACGTAGCAAGGCGGCTGACTGTACATGCGACACGTGTCAAGGCGGCTAATTCTCAATTATTGTGATGATGTCATTGATGACGTCATGCTGACGTGGCGATGACGTGGCGCTGACGTGGCGAGGCGGCTGACTGTTGACTTGTCGGCACAATAGGATTGCGACACGTGGCGACACGTGTCATGCTCTGATTGGCTGAGGCTGACGTGGCAAGTTGACTCGGTTGACCTGCTGACGTGGCTGATGATGTGGCACGACACGTGGCAAGGTTGACTTGTTGACCGCTGACATGGCTGATGACGAGGCGACACGTGTCAAGTCTGAGTGTCGGCAGCATATGATGATGACACGTGGTACGGCGCATGTTAGCAGATCGGCTGTGATGGTGACACGTGGCACGGCGCATTTTAGCAAAGTCAAAACTTCTCAAATTGTTGACCGTTGACCAGGCGCATGTTAGCAAATCCGGCCCACGTTGGGCGTCGCGGCGCGCTGTGTTCCGGCGTCGCGACGCGCAAAAGATGAAAATATCCCTGTTGACGCATTTTTGTCCGGTTTTGCCCCAAATTGCCTCCAGTGCTGTCCAAACTTTATTTATCTGCAAGATAACAATAAAACACATCAAAACGTTCATAAAACTCAAGAAACTATACAAAATGTTAAGTTAAATGAGTGGGAAATAGTGATATAAATGTCACTCATCAATACGTTACTTGTATCTAATTTATTTTTACTTATTGTTTTTGTTTTCTTGTATTTCAGGTTCTCAGAAACTACATGAAACGAACCAGAAGCTTTGAACTCCGACCGCTCGACCCAGAAATTGAAAGAACCATCAGACAATTGAGAAGGGAAAGGCGTGAAGGCCAATAAGCTTTAGTCAACATGGAACCTGAACCTTTGGAGGTTGCACCACCAATACACATTCGAGACAGAACCATTCCAGTGGTCGACAGCTTCATTTCCTGTATTGTACTTCCTCCTTTACCAGTAAATGCGTGTGACATCAAAACATGCATTCAGATGATTCAGTAGTCAGTGCAGTTTGGGGGAAAAGCAACTAAAGATCCTAATACCCACATTAGCAACTTCCTGGAAGTTTGCGGCACTTTCAATTACAACCGAGAAGCTGAAGAAGCAATGAGACTGCATGTTTTTCCATACTCCTTGAAGGACAGAGCTAAAGCTTGGCTACATTCACTACCAGCAGGTTCCATCACAACTTGGAACACTTTAGCCACCAAATTTCTAGCAAAGTGCTTTCCACCAGCCAGAACTGGAAAGTTGAGGAATGACATCACATCCTTTGTACAACAAGACTCGGAAACTCTCTACGAAGCTTGGGAAAGGTACAAAGATTTACTCCGGAAATGTCCTCACCATGAGATTCCAAAATGGCTTCAAGTCCAAACTTTCTATAATGGACTTTCTGGACTGATGAGAACCACAATCGATGTTACTGTTGGAGGAGCTTTAATGGGAAAAGGAGAAGATCAAGCCTGTGACCTAATCGAAGAAATGACCAACAATAATTCCTTGTGGCCAACATAAAGGAGCATGATCCAAAGAATTGCAGGAATTTATGAAGTTGGAGCCAATACAGCAGTCAACGCCAAACTGGATCAGATATGCAAATTCATGGAGACTCTTACCACTGGATCCACAAGTTCACCATATGGAGGAGCACCAGAACCAAACCAACTTGAAGAGACAGTGAATTATGTCAACAATTTCAACAGACATAGGAACAATCCATATTCCAACACCTACAATCCAGGGTAGATGAATCATCCGAATTTTTCATGGAGCAATAATTCAGGGCAAAAGAACAATCCACCACATGGATTCCAACATCAGAATATCCTCCACCTGGATTCCAGCAACAGAACAAAGGCCAGGAGCAGGCAAATGAACCAGGAATAGCAGAAGTGCTGGCTCAGTTAAAAAAATACGATGTTATGTTTCAGAGCCAATCTGCTTCCATCAAAGCACTGGAGTATCAAATCGGACAACTGGCCAATGCTCAGAGTTACAGACCGCCAGGTAATCTTCCCAACAACACAGAACCAAATCCAAGGAACCAAGGGAAGGAGCAATGTCAAGCCATCACCTTGAAAATCAGTACTCAAATCAACAAAAATGTTGGAATCAAGGCAAGATATTCCACAAGAAGAAAAACAACAGATGGAGGAAAAAGAAGTATGCCACGTGTCGCAATCCTACGGTGCTGATAATCACTTTTGCCACGTATCGTCACGTCATCGCCACGTCACTGCCACGTCAGCACAATTATTGAGCTATTCATCCGTAATTGCCACGTCAACGGATAAGAAGCCGAGCCGATGAATCAGAGAGCGACACGTCAGCGCGTCGCGACGCAAAAAGTAACTTACGCGTCGCGACGTGAGGGGGTTACCGAGGCCTATAAATTGAGCTCGAAATTTTAGTTTCAGATGTACCTTCCTCTCTAAATTCTCTGATGTAAATAAGGAGTTTTCTACCTAGTTTCTTTTTAATTTCAGTTTTGTAATTAATTTTAATTACGTTTTGTAATAGTAATTTACTTTTGTAATAGTAATAGTAATTTACCTTTTTTAACTTTTACAGTTTTTACTATTCAACCATGATGAGGTAACTTCCCCCTGCTAAGGTCAAATGTAATTCTTTTACTATTGCTATTTAGATTAATCTCTCTTAATTATAATATATTCACTATTTAAAATTTGACTTACTAAGGATACCGCTATATTGGTCGGTTGGTAATTCATTTTAAACTGTTTAAACCTGACTAAGTAAGGATACCGCCAGATTGGTCGGTTGGTAATTAAATTTTCTTACCGCCTATATGGCAGGTTTATTTTGGTTCCGCCTTTATGGCTGGTTGGACTTAATTTGACTTAATCAGGTTACCGCCTATATGGCTGGTTGGCAAAATTATCACAAGTTAATATATTATATTAAGGGAGATATCTAAATGGTAAATAGTAAAAGTAGATCCTTTTACCTTAGCATTTTATTTTATTGTAAATTTACTTTTCAGCATTTTCTTTACCGCATTTACTTTTCAGCATTTTTACTTTATGTCTTTTATTTTACTAGCCCTAGTTATGCGTCGTAACTAAGTTAGTTATCTAGGGTTGTGATGAATTCTAATATCACCGGTTTATAAGGGGTTATTTTATAGTTTGCGTAATTTAAAAGGTTTACTAATTAAGTCTTAAGCTTAATGCGTCTTGTTAACTGGCCATTAATAAGATTGATCTGGTAAATCTAAAATAAACTTGACAAAGGAATTTTAGGTTTAAGCCTTAATAGATTTCCTTACAGGATAGATATATATCTGTCGGGCGGGGGTAGCCATAATTGGAACTTAAACTTAATGAATCCAGGTAATTTGGTTGACATAGACATATGATTCAATTGGGTTAAACTGGGTATTTGCGTCTGACCATCGACAGAGGCTTTCACATAATTTTGTGTTCCAGGTTAGTAAACCGATATATTACACAAACATGAAATAACCACTTCATCTTTAAAATGATATTGGAAGAAATCACAACCTAGATAGTTTCCTAATTTTGAATTTTCCTCAACCTACTTTTGTGCAATTTTATTTAATTGTTTTTAAATTTAAAATCATCACCATTTCAAATCAATCAATCAACATGTTAGATACTAGTAATCATTTGACCTCATAAAATTAATAGATTAGGTATTAAGTCCATGTGGGATCAATACGTTTTATACTACTTGAATGATACGTACGCTTGCGTTATACACGTGTGATTACGCCAGTCAATTGACATACTATATTACGGGCTATGAAATAGTCCCAATAGTTACTCATATTATTGTCCTCAAAGAATGCCCAGTAATGAAACCAGAGAACCTTCAAAACACTCAATGCAACTCAAATCTGAGTCTTTTTGATAAAATCATCTAAGCCAGACACACAGTGTGTGTGTGCAAAGGTTCATTTACAGCTTGATTCCTAGGTAAGCCAACTCAATGATTTCATTTCAAAAATTGGGATCGATGGGTCAAACCAACCTAGATATCTCGATTATGCTCTGCAATTGCTTTTCTGTACTTAATATGGTATGATCTTCTTTTTTCTTTTCTTTTGTCTCTTTTTTTTTTCAACACACCTACCCTTTAAGGTAGCATTTCTCCTCATGGTGGTCTTAATACTCGCCCATGGGTAGCTTCACGCTTATCAGTTATAAGTGGTTTAATTTTTTTCTTTAGAGACTTTTCTTTTATTTTCAACCATACCACACATCATAACACAAGCAAATCAGGATAGACATCTAAACAAACGGTCATTCATCGACCTACAATTTCTTCGACTAGTCACTTTGCCAACTACTCAGGTTTTCACAGCTAAAAACCTATAATTAAGTGCATACGATTCTAACATAGATCAACTACTCAAAGTATCAGATAAAAGTACATCAAGAACCTATCGTTTCTAAGATTTCACCCTAAAGCAAACAATTTCATCATTGGACTTATGCTTAACTATTAAGGACTAAAAACAATCATTTTTTTTTCTGGCTGAAGGGCCTCCAATGGTCATTTTTTTTCCTTTTCTCGGTTTCCTCTTCCTCATATCCATGACAGTTTCTCTTAACTGTCGAAAGTCACTAATCATGGAGGTCATTCTCCTCAGGTTGTTATAAATGGAGGGCTTGGTGCCCTTAATGATCATCTTGATCTGGTCTTTCTCTGAGGGCCGAGTCTACATCTTTAAGAGCTGGCTTCTCCAGCGATCCACATAATCTTTGAAGGTCTCTTCTGGCCTCTGTTTGGTGTTTACTAGGTCACGGAGCGATAATTCTATATGTAAATCTGTGATATAATGGTTCAGAAAGGCTTCTGTTAATGCCCTCCAGTCATCCCTGATCTTTCTCTCCAAGCCATGATACCATACTACGGGCGCCCCTTCCAGTGACATCCCGAACATCTTCTGCACCAGACGCTTCGACAAACCCACTAAACTCATCATTGAAACATATTATCGGAGATGGACCATAGGATCTCCGTTTCTGTTGAACTTGGCCAAGTCAGGCATTTTGAAATAGGTAGTGCCTCCATACGAGGCTCATCATCGTTCATCATGCAAAAATGCAGTGCCTACAATAACCTTAGAACTAATTGCCATAAATTCATATGTTTGATCATACCAAACATCTTTGAACAATTCAAAGACTCACGATGAATTTTAAAGATACAATTTTCAAAACTTCAGATCGAATATCTTTGAACCAGTCAAAATATTCTATCTGTTTTTCATCAGGAATATGTAACTAAGTCATGAAAACTCATTAACTAAGTTAGGAAGTAAGGAAAACTACCTTAAGTAATTTACAATTCATTAAAAAACATACATCTAATGTATCCGTTTAATAAATCTTGTGCTTCAATGACAATCATTGGTTAAATGAGATTTAATCACATTCCTGAATATAATATTCATTAAATGGATAAGGATATGTGGTATGATCTCGTATCAGACCATCCTTTACTATACGGAATAAACATCTAATGCTTAAGTAATAAAATCTCATAAAATATTGTTCAAAGTTATTTACTTAACCAGATATTTTCTTAATGTTTATATTTTCGTCAATGACACTACTAGTCGTATTAAAATATGTAACAATAGTTTATAAAGAACAGGTAACTATCCAGTAGTCACAAGTTCTAATATCAAATATCAAAATAATCATTAAACAATATTTTAAATAACTAGAAGGTAGATCTGGTATCCAATATCTATAGTTGTCGTTTTGTGAGAATCGATATTTTCAACACACAACTATACACATCTCTTTTCTTTAGCTTTATAATTTGGCTTCAACTATTCACAAAAATTGCAAATAATTGACCAGCAAATTATGTCGGACATGTGACCTCTAAAGGTCACTAAAGCGAAGAAAGGTCATTATCAGATAAACAAATACCTAATGTGGTTTTCTTAATACCAGACAAGAATCTCGAGACATGAACTAATTCATGTCAATATTTATCGCATAAGAAACTATCCTAGAAATTTACAACCATAAGTGAAGTTAGAAAACATATATAAACTATGCATGCAGTAGATTAAAAATTTAATTCTATATACATAATAGAATAAGGAAAAACATAAGCGGAAATTTTCATAATATTACACACTGCCTTAGTTATGAATTTTTAACCCAGTAGTGTTTCCCACTATTTAACGTAATACCGTAATCCCCAATGGAAAACAATAATTCAATAATTAAAATTTCATAATGGGAAGTAGACCCCATGAATATATTCTCATAAGAGTACTATGATTATGGGTCACTTTTGGCTGTGACAGTTAATGTATTGGTTAATATAAAAGATGATGTTTTTTATAAGAATGCGTATGTCATTTTATGGTTAGACATCGATCTATTGAGTATTGCAATGGTTATATATACTACGTTGTTAGCCATATAAATTGTATGTGCGATGGGATATGTACGTATGTAAATTTTGATATTGACATCGTTTACATATATGATATGGAATGACCTGATGAGAAATACATGAGTTTTGTTTTGTATTGTGGATGAAAAAGATAGTATGAAATTCGTACTAAGTTCCTGTTTTGATACTGTATTGCGTGTAAAGGACATGTGTTATGTTCTTTATTTCGAATGATGTATTTGATTGGTTGTATAGAATCTGTGTTCAGTTTTATTTTTTTATCGATGGATGAGTTAGAAATGGTTTGAGCGTGTTTCTATGAATCAATATATATTGAGATGATAAGTTTATATGTTTTTGATATGCAATGTTTGATTCGATGACTCACAGCTTTGGCACGTTCTTGAATACGTATATTCACATGTAGACAACTCATTGTCAATCACACTCACTGTGACTCATAATTTTGGTTCTGACTGTTTCTCGTTGTGACAGCTTTGGTATGTTCACAAGAGGCGTATCAAGGCTTCATTTGTCAATGACAAACTCAAGCTACTGATGTAGTCCTGACAGCTTTGGCACGTTCAGGATTTCCACTTTCACTTGAACTTGTCTCTTATCATATAAGTTCTACCGGCGCAAATGAACTATCATCAGTCATAACTGCACAGCTTTGGCACGATACAGCTACATCATCAGGAAACAATTCGTATCCGTACTGACAAGGCGGACCAAGTAACAAGTATCTCAATACTAGTTATTTTAAAACCTTATTTCAAATAGGGATTTTCCGCAAAAGATGTTATTTACTTTATTTAATCAAATTAAATAAACACATGCATGCATAAAGTAAAGATTAGATTAAACATTAAATTTAAAGGCATAATCATATCATGTGTTCAGAATTAGACTCACTCTGATACCATTTTATAGGGGTTTTATACGGGATTACGGGGTAACACAGCGGAACGCGAAAAATCAAAATTTTTCGATTTTATTTTTATTTTTCTTGGGTAATTAAAATAAAATAATTTATTCTAATTACTCAATACTTAAGCAAACAGATTTTCACCCAAAATCCAGAATTTCACTCAATACTTAAGATCCCAAATGTTTGTATTTTAATCATTTTAGTCCTAATTTGTCAAATACATGATTAGGTGATTTCCAATCACTACCAAAATGATTTATACATGTCATACACATTAAAACACAACTCATACATAAAAATCTCATTTTTTTTTCATGAAATTGCCGAGAGCCCCCATTAGTTTATGTTTTGATCATTTTGGTCCTAATTTGTCAAATACAAGATTATGTGATTTCCAATCACTACCAAAATGATTTACACATGTCATATACATCAAAACACAACTAACATAAAATTCCAAATTTTTAACCAAATTTCCGAGAGCTCCCCAAGGTTTGAACTTTGATCATTTTTGTCCAAATATGTCAAAACAAGCCTAGATGATTTCCAATCAATCCCAAAATGATTTTTATATCTTATATACATCATAATACAATACATATATGAAAAGCCCCAATTTTGGTTTAGGTTAAAATCCTAATTTCTCAAATTAATCCAATTAACAAAATTAACCAAAATTAACAGAAATCAATACTTTAATATAATCTCTACAACACCAAACAAGTCTCACTACTTTGAAACAACTCAAGAACAATTCTAAGTCATCAATGAATGGCCTAACAATTCTAGAATGGCAACAAGATCATCAAATGATCAAAAGTGTGCTTATACACCATTTATAAGCATACTTTGTTAAACATACATGCATACATCTTTTATTCATGCTTCCAACCATCAAAACACAAACACAAAAGAGTATAAAAACTTAAGAACTATACATGTTGTAGCCAAGAACAAAAGGAATAAATTTTCTTCTAATGGAAAGTTAGAAATACTTACTTATTTCCAAGTTTTCTTTGATTTCTTCTCTTTTCTCTCAAGTCTCCTTTGTTTATGTTTTTGGTGGCTTCAACAAGTGTGAAGCAAATGAAAAAACAAAACCCTTAAATATGATTAGGTTGGCCGAAAATTGGCCTAATAAAAGAAAAAGATATTTTGTTTTACAAAACAAAAATAAAGAAGTCAAAAGCCATTTGACAACATTTTTCTTTAATGTAAAGTCAAACTTATACACTCCTTAATCATTTCCTAAGTTTATCATAATGGTAGATATTTATATTTTAATTACTTTAATTACTTTAATCATTTAACAATTAAATAAATAAATAATTAATTAAATATAAATATCTCAAATATATGTATTATATTTACTTTAAATATATCAAATACATATATTAATGATATATGTCAAATATCAAAATTTGACATTTAATTAATGTGTATTTAATAAAATCATACATTAAATACAAATACACAATAATTAGGAAATGACCAAAAGGTCCATTTGCATGTATCTTTTGTTTAACCTTTAAACGATTTATAAATAATCAATATTATTCATAAGTTGCCCTAGTGCTCTACGAGTATATTTCATTAGTGAGACTCTCTAGGTTCAGGCATATCCGTCATGAAATCCAATTTCGTGTCCATAATCTACCCACCCGTAAATTATGACGAACATGGATAAACTCACTGAACCATACAGGTCGAGGTCATTGCATACGTATAATCCCTCTATCATAGGCTATCCATATTATATCGGGGATATAGATAGGAACGTCAAATCCCTAAAGTATAATATAGTCGACTTACAAATTTACGATCTCTAAATACTCGGAACTCACTTTCGAAGTATACCACAATCATGAAGTTACTAGATCGCAAATACGTACAGGATACATATGCCTTGTACACAAGACTGACGGATTCTATCTAATACTCACTGGATATCATGAGCATGAGTCCACACCCAATGAACAGGCAGAGGTATGATCTAAATAGATCGGTGACGTGACTGCAATCAAAGTGTAGAAGATGTCTCATATATCCATAATGGTATCTCAAGTCGAAACACCACTACGCTACTGGAATCGAGAAGATTCCTATTAACGTTGGTGTATCATCTTTTAGGAAATCTTCGGTGACTCATTCAGTGTTTATCAAATAAATACATACATGTCTATACCAGTCTTCCGAGACTCATGGTTCATTGGGATAAACTATCAGACCAAGTCCCGATATACGATATGTACTAGTCTCAACAGATTTTACTAACTGACTCGTATTAGCAAATCTTGACCATGAACTTTACTGAGAATATACAACTTATAGTGACACTTCCCAATGTCAATTACAAACTATGTTGTAACTGCGCACTACATTGTAAATCCTGGGGTCTTTGTCTAATATATACATATCACTAAATCAAATTTAGTTTCAAACTAATAGTTATTAGATCGAATACGTATATAAAAACAAGAGGTGTTACCATATATAAGTAATATTATGGAAAAAAAAAGTATTATTCGTATTCATGAATCAGACATAAATACGATTCGGATTGGCGCTCCAAGCACAACCCCTAACAATTTCTCCCACTTACTCTAGTGCCAATCCACGGTATCATATACACATCTAAAAATGTATCACATATGTATGGCCCTCAAGAGCTCATCTAATACTCAATAGGTAGGCAACAATAAGTAGGTCCGTTATAACATATTGAGTTTGTCCAACAAACCCAATCGTTTCCCTTGACCAACATCAAACATATTTTGTAGAAACTATGTTCTACATCAATATGACTCAGATACGATATCAATATTGTGCTATAGCTACTGATTTGTCTAAGTATTAAGGGATCAAATCCAAAATACTATCAGACAACTGTAAACACAACACTAATATCAAAACTTCTAATTTACACGGTCACTATACGACTTCATGAGTTGCAACTAATCCCACTCACACAGTAGAATCATCTGTGATACTCACACGGTATATTTTCTGACTCTTTATGACATAGACCGTCTAACATCATAATTAGACTCAAAACTAATCTGACCCTAATGGTTGCAGACTATATTCTCCATGAATAAGAAACTCTTTCTTAATATCTTAAAGATAACAAAGAACAGTTTCAAGACCATCATATGGTCTATAGCGTATCAAAATAGCTCATAATAATTACGATTAAATTGATATATTTAATCGTACATAATATAGTATTCAATATACCATCATCCCATGATGCATAAGATTGATTATACAATCTAATCCATTTCTTTTTCGACAAAGGAATCATTTTTACGAAGGATCAATACTATATTCAAGAGACAATACTAACTGTCGAACAGTTATACTAACTGTCACACAGATAGTATTGTTGTGTCCTTTATTAGATCATATCCAATACATGACTAATAAGAGTATCTCACAAGTCTCTTAGTTTTATATCATATATATAACTTTATATCAAATATAACAGAGATTACTCACACTACTTTCATGGAGAAAAAAAGACTTAGGTAAACCTTTTACCTCATAAACATCTCATTATTACATCAATAATGATAATGTTGTTAGGATATAAAACGCTAGAAAGAATTTATAAGTGTTGGACAATTATGGCCCATAGCATCACTATTTGTACAGATCATGGTGTTGTTGTACAAATTAACTATGTGACAAAGAAGATTGCTCTTTTATCATTTGTATTTAGATTACCAAGATGTATAAATGATAAAGGTCCATATGATTAGTTCCGGATTGAGATGATATGAGACAATATCAATCCACGAAGGTTTAATCATTAAATATCCCTAGTCAGAGTATTATCGAGATTGGACATCGATAATGCGTAAAAGACTATTATTACACTTGTGCGCGTTGTGGGAGCATAACGACATAGTTCTCATATATTTGGGTATAGGATACTCATGCAAGTGTAATAGGAGGTTATGTTTACCGATGGTATGGAAACAGCTTCGCTCTGGATAGACCCCTCAGAATTCCATTGGTAGTATGACTATATGTCTATGGAAGTCCGAATCAGGGTAGGTGTATTTAGTCTTAACCTGAGACTTGCACCGCTAATACTTGCGACAATAATATACTTTGGTTTTGGTCATCCAGGGCTTTAACCGGTTCTGTGTACGCCTCTTCTGGGTATATTGAGAATCGTAGTGTATTGGGTGTGATGTCGAGATGGAAGTATCACTCCAGTCATAGTGGAGATGATAATCACGTAGGATACGGAACTGATGCTCTTATATGCTGCAACTATCGGGATATTATGACTGGGTCAAGTTTATCCGATTATAGAGACTAGTTACCAGAGATCCGATTTGTGCTTCGTATGGGGCAGACACAATTCCAGCCCCAGGCCTTGCACGTGACATCCGATGCTGGATCAAAATACACAATACTAGTATAATACGCCTGATATAGATCATATATTCCAGTAAGAATATTTCTGGAGAATTGGGTAGGCACGGTGCTTTGCTAGAAGCCAACCATGTCTTGTAAATCAGTATAAACGTAGTACTAGGTACGTACGTGTTCGGATAGTCCGACGACCGGATTTACTGCCAACATATCCGGGGATCTCATGGGTCGCTTCCCGAAGATTCACCGATGACGTATGACTCGCACTTTATTAATCTGGGATTAATTATAAGAGAGAGAAAATTAATCTGGGATTAATTGCGGAGATATTTTATCTGGGATAAAATATTATTTAAAGAGAGAGAACGATTAATTTGGAATTAATCGATAAAATAATATATTCGATATATTATACGAAATTGGATTTCGACGCGGAATTAAAATTAGATTTTAATTCGGGCAAACGAGTTAATTTAGAATTAATTCGTTAGCGATGTGAATAGTAATTTTGCTAGGCATAATTATTTAATTACGTCGCAAAGGAAAATTTGTTAATTTGAAATTAGAGAACCCGAGCCCAGGAGTGTTTGCGGGCGCACTCGCATTTCATATTCAAGTGCGGCCCACAAGTCACATCACACGTCACATCACTCGTCATTCAAGTGATGGATGTCTTGTCACTTTGAGTGATTGACAACCAATCACTATTCATGAGTGATGTGAGTTGTTGGAAGGAATTAATTGCCAAATTTTGGCTCCAAAATTTCTTGACTTTTGGAAAGGCATTTACAACTTTTTGGTTTTGATTTTTGGTATTAGGTTTTTGGAAAACCAAATACACACAACTCTTACCTCTCTCTCTCCCACACATTCGGCCAAGGGCCTTCTTCCTCTCCTCTCTTTGCATTCGGCCAAGAGGCCATTTCCTATTTTTGTTCTTCAAAACCGAGAGCACTAAGAAAGAAAATGGAAGATTTGTGGCAAATCTTGCCAATGCTAGCACATAAAGGGTAATCCAAGGTGATATGGAAACCAACTTATGAGCATGGATTCACAACACAAAGCTTGGAGCTTGGAGATCCTTCCATAGTGGTGACTGAATTCTCAAGGAGCACAAGGAGGACCTTGGCCGAGAGGTTCATGGAGCAAGGGCTTGTGTTCGTCGCATCGCAAAAGCCGTTCAATGTAAGTATGATTCCGCCATTCTTCATTGTTGTATTCGCACATGTTTCTTGCTTGAAATCGATCTTGGGACTAACTAGAAACCCAACAATGGTATCTTGAGCCATTTTGAGCATGAAACTTGATTAGGGTAAAATTTGGGTAAATTGGATTTGAGCATGTTTGAGTGAAATTACTTGTTTGAGCATGCTTGTAAATAAATGACTTGGAGTTATTTGTGATCAATTTTGTGAAAATTGAATTGGATTGATTTTCCCCAAATCCATTGGCTTGGCCGAATGGTAGAAGTGCCCTATAGTCATGGTATTTTTGTGTCTTTTGATCATTGGATGACTTGAAACAATTGGGAAATGTTGATTTGTAATTCAATTGGATTGAAAACGAAATCGGAC
>SKCR01001476.1:0-31266 GCA_019454045.1 Zanthoxylum bungeanum
TAATTATTGATATTTAAGTGAAAAACACGGAAATAGGCCCATTTACACGTCGTTTCTGACACTTTTAGCCTAGTGTCACTAACCTTAGTGTCAGTAAAGGCCTTTTTTCTTGTAGTGCTAGTAATTTAAGTTAAAAAAATACTTTAAAAAGATAAATTCTTATCCAAATTAATAATTGTTTTGTTTCTTTCTAAATGATCAAAAAAATAAATTCTCCTGTACTTTTTACACTTCTTCCATGCACACATAAAATAAGGTATTAATCAATTCATTGTGCCCACAATATTCACGGGTCTTGTTGAAAAGAGAGTAACACTTTTTCCTAAAATTACATTAGAGTTCACACTTTTTTGGCAATGAAAGTATATTTATAAATACAATTTGTTTTTATATAATAATACATCTTCAATCCTTGTAATGAGTTTTGGGCCAGTAACTCCCAAACCAGTTGGCTTTAGGGCAGTAGGTGTTAAAACATCCCTACATACTTAATTGTTCGGATCTCAGATATTAAAAAGAAAAAGTGTCTGATTTCCTTAAGCTTTCTCTTTAACCCATGTAACGAGCTTTGAGTCAGTGACTCCAAACCAGTTGGCCTTAGGGCACTAAGTGTTAAAACACCCCTACAGACTTAATTGCTCGAGTTCGAGAGGCTACGATATCGAACTTATTTACACACTTTTTTTTTACAAACTCAACCTCTACCGTTTTACGCGAACAATCACTGCTTGCTGAGACAAGATGTTCGGTTACTAAGTAAAAGCAAGATTAGCTTTTTTTATTTTTTTAATTTTTTATAAAAACATAAATTTCACTGCCTTTAGGTGCTAATTCCAAAAAATTTGAGAACTGAATATTACAAAATTTTCAATTATAACATACGATCATATGTTACCGTGTTGTTGATAATACATGTCAAATAAGCATATGAAGATCAAATTTAATCAATATTATGGAGAATTCATAAATTTAAATGATTTAAAAAGAAAAGAACAAAAATAACTTGTTACGAATTATTTTGAGATGCGTCTCAGGAGCGAAAACTCCTTACACAACCATCTCTGAACAACAATTTCACTTGATTAGTAAAAAAATTGTTGCTAGTTTGTGTGTAGTTTTTTTGAAAAACACAAAAGAAAATCAACACAAAACACTTTTTTTTTATACAAAAAATAACAACAAAACAAAAACAACATAAAAGAAAATATTTTTTGAACGAAAAACACAGCGACGAAACATAAAAACAAAACTATATAGTCAACTATCCATTCCCCAAACCAATTTGAGACATTGTCTCCAATGTCTGAAAAAGAAGAAGTAGAGTTTAGAAGACATCATCTGGTTAGTGTGGAATTGACAATTAAATCTACAACTATTTAGAACAAAAACATTACAGATTAAGATTCAAGTCCACTCTACGCTTCTTGCCATGATCGTTACCATACCAGTTTAACTTGGAAAGAGTGGGGTCGATTTTTGGTTCATAAGCTAAGAGTTGGTCAATTAAATGATCAGCTTTTTTTGCAGTTAGGAAGATATCTTTAACCGATTTGAAATAGACCTATTTCTTTTGGCATCCTCAAGAAACACAAAAGAAAATAAAAAAAATCCATCAACATTAAGTAGTCCAATGGGTTTTTGGTGAATGTTCAAGTTCGCGCATGATGCAACTGTGAATATTTCTTCCAACGTGCCGAGCCTACATGGTAAAGCAATAAAAGCGTCAGCATGATTGATCATTTCAGTAAGTCTTTCAGACATACCTGAGACAATGCATTCTTCTCCATTTTATTTTTCGATGAGGTTTTCCTCTGTAAAAGGTTTTGGAATGATCCCCAAAACTTGACTACCACTTTCCGACACGGCCTTTAAAACACATCCCATCAATCCAAGATTGCCACCGCTATAATACGATTTTTGAAAAATGTTCAACACGAAAGTTGTTCGTCTCGGAAAGATGAGTCTAATGGTTAAAGAATCAGCTCAATCGAAGTTTGTTTGCTATTTCTATAATCGAGACAAGAAAATTGTATGCGTATATTGATAAAATCAGAAATCGCGTAACCGGATCTCGAAACCACGTGTTTTCCAACGCGAAAAATCTTCAATTTAAAATATTCCGGTCTATCTTCTAACACATAAACTCTGATGTTCAATTACCATTCCGTTTCAAATCGTTAACTTTAATTCAGAAATCTTCCTGCACTGTTCCGAAAAACTCGGGATATTACATATATCATCCATAAAGACCTCTAAACAGTGTTCAACTACGTCATTAAATATGTTCAACATGCATCGTTGGAATGTTGTTGGTGCATTACAAAGTCCAAAAGACATTTTCCTAAATGCAAATGTTCTAAAGAGACATGTGAATGTTGTCTTTTCGTGGTCTTCTAAAGTAATGAGAATTTGATAATAACCTGAGTAACCATCAAGAAAATAATAGCATGGATATCCTGCTACTCTTTCCAAAATTTGGTCAAGAAATGGTAAAGGAAAATGATATTTTCTAGTGCCGTCATTTAGTTTTCTATTGTCAATGCACATACTCCAACTAGATGAGATTCGAGTTGGAATTAATTATCCTTTATCATTTTTTACAACAATAATTCCAGACTTTTTAGGTATAACTTGTGTAGGACTTACCCACTTACTATCAGAGATAGAGTAGATAATGCATACATCAAGAAGTTTAAGGACATCTGTTTTTACCACTTCTTTCATGTGAGAGTTTAATCTTCTTTGGGGTTGACAATATGTCCTAACATTATCTTCTAAATATATTTTGTGTGTGCAGATCAATGTATAATGTCTTTTATGTCTTTTAAAGTCCATCCAATTGCCAGTTTATGTTCTTTCAACACATTTAACAACTTACCTTATTGATTGCTTGTGAGGGAAGAAGAAATTACCAAATGGTAAGTTTGTTCATCTCTAAGAAATGCATATTTCAGTCTTTCTGGCAAAGTCTTTAACTCCAATTTGGGTGCTTCCTCATGTTTTTCTTGTTCTAGTGTTCCTAGTTCCTCCAAATTTTGTATCTCTCCATCATATTCCAGTACTTATATAGAGTCAAGTAAAAAATCATTAAGAGTATCTGAATCTAATTGCGTACTTGATTCAACAAAATTAGCAGTATAAATTTCGATGGGATTAGATAAACTCCCCTGAATATGCTCCTCTAAAATTGGGTCAATTAGTTCCATGCTTTTGTTTTTGCTGTTATCATCATATGGTTGTTTTCACATGTTAAAAATTTTAAGCTCCAACGTTATATTGCCAAAAGACAAATTCATGATTCCATTCATGCAATTAATCAAAGCGTTAGCTGTTGTTAAAAATGGATGACCAAATATTACATGAAATGACTTATAACTATCTGCTATAAGTTGTGTTTCCAAGACAATAAAATCCATAGGATATATGAATTTATCGACTTGCAATAACAAATTTTCCACAATTCCTTTCGGTACTTTGAGTGATCTATCAACAAGTAAAAGAGTAGTCGAGGTTGGTTTTAACTCACCAATATTAAGTTGTTGGTAAACCGAAAATTGAAGCAAATTGACATTGGCTCCAAGATCAAGCAAAACATGTTCAATTTTTTGATTTCCAATAATACAACATATATTTGGACAACCAGGGTCCATGTATTTCAATGCATTATTGGTTGAGAGAATGAAACTTACATGTTCAGCTAGAAAAACTTTCTTTCTTACATGATATTTTCTTTTAACAGTGCACAAGTCTTTTAGAAATTTGGCATAAGAGGATATCTGTTGGATGAAATCTAACAAAGAAATATTGACCTTCACCTGTTTGAATATTTAATATATCTCCGGGGCATGGTTCAGTTTCTATGTTTTTAATGCTTCGGGAAATGGAGGTGCATGAGAAAAATTATTATCATCAACGATGGGTAATGGTTCATCAACCCCTTCACTACCCCCTGAATCTGATTTATTTTCAGTTTTGTGAGGTTCAAGAATATGTTTGTGGATGACCTTATCAACAGATTTGACATGGTCTATATGTTGACTTTTAGAACTACCCTCGTAAAGGTTTTGATGACCCTTGGGATTTGGCTATGGTTGTGCAGAAATTTTTCATTTCTCATTAATGGTCAATACAGATGTGATTTTGGCAAAATTTTCTCCAAATCATTCATTGTTTGCACATTTTGGTTATTGATGGCTTCCTATTACTCAATTAATACATGTAAGGTATCCTCAATGGTTTTCCTAGGTGGTGGGACATATGGTGCATAACTTTGGGAATTTTTGAAATTCTGGTGTACCTGGGGAGGTTGATGTGACGGTTGTGCTTGGTTATAATTCCTCCAATTGAAGTTTGGATGGTCTCTTCAGCCAGAATTGTAGGTTTGAGAGTATGAATTTGGATTTGGTCTCTTTAAGGTGTTTATGGAACGGACCTGGTCATGGAGGCATTCTTGCAGGGCTAGTAAGGTTGGGCAAACTTGTTTAACATGTTCATTTGAATTACATATTTGACAAATGACTTCTTGAATTGACTTGACATGATCATTTTCCTCATTTCTAATGCATCGACTTTTTTAGATTAAGATGCATATTTAGCAGAAAGGTCATGGTTTTCCCTAAGATTAAACATACCTCCACCAGATGGCTGTGGTTTTACAGATGACTCATAAGTGCCAAATGTGTCCCATTGTTGTGCATTCTCTACTATGTGGTCTAGGTAATCTAGTGCATCTTCGGGATTTTTGTCCCTAAATTCACCATTACACATCATCGCCACTACTTGTCTATCTTGGGGTGTTAAACCCTCGTAGAAGTAGGCAACCGGCCTCCATGTTTCAAACCCGTGATGTGGATAAACATTTAACATCTCTTTAAACCTCTCCCAATATTAGTAAAATATTTCCCCTGACTCATGTGTGAAGGTTTTGATTCTTGTCTTCAAGGCGTTTGTCTTATGAGGGGGAAAGAATATTTTTAGAAAATGTTCTTGCAAATCATTACATGTTCTAATGGACACTGACATAAGGTTCTGCAGTAAAATTTTAGCTTTATCCTTTAAAAAAATGGAACAAACTTTAATCGAATTATATTCATGCTACAATTTTAGTCTGTGCATGTGTTACATACCTCTTCAAATTTCCTTAAGTGCTGATAAGGATTTTCTAATTCTAGACCGTGAAATGTGGGTAAAATTGGATGACACCTGGCTTAAAATTGAAATATGCTACATCTGGGGGAAAAATAATACAAGATGGTGCTCCTGTCCTAGCGGGGTTCATGAATTGTCTGAGTATCCTAGGATGATTAAGATCACCAAGCTGAGACTCGTTTTCTTCCTGATCAACTGATGATGAAGGTGATGGATACTCTCTATTTAATCTACCGCTAGATAATCGAGACCAGTGTTTCATGCAACTTAAATGCAAACTATATGCTAAAATTTAAAAATGCAAATACAATACTTACAAAAAAAAAAAAACAAGTGGAAAAAAAATATCACATAAATTCATGTTCTAATTTATATGATTAATTATATGAACCTCAGGTTGATTTATGAAAATGATAGATGCATAAATTTTGGTTATAAGAATCACAACTAAAAACTTCAGATATTTGTAATTGCCAATAGTAACTATATACTTGTTCATTGACATGATAACCATTTCGGCAGATATCTTTGAAAATCAACATATTTCTATTGGTTATGCCTGGATATAAAGCATTTTCGATATATAGTTTAATTCTACTTGCTAATAAAATTACGACTTTTCCAGAGACTTCAATTAATTTAAATTCGAGAAATATTTCTTATCTCTAAAAAATATATAACAACACTATTAATTAGGTATACCTCATCATTTTTTTAGAGCGGATAATTTATTTTGTAAGTCTATATAATTTCTAAAGATCTTCATAAATATTTATCAATGATATCTATAAATACGGTACAAATTTTATGTACATCAAGTATATAATCATTGTATTTTGTATCAATCAAAGTAATATCTTCAAGATATTTGAAAGTATTGAATATCTTCAGGATATTTGAAAGATCTAATATTTTTTCATAAACATATCACACCCGGTGATGATTCAAATCTTAATAAATTTAAAAGTAATAATTCAAGAGTGTAAGGAGGAAGTAGATGAAAATAAATATTTTTAAAGTAAATAAAGGGATATTGTAACATTCAATAATCCGGTGACTTGTACGTTACCAGAGGCCGATGACTGCCAAGTATCAGAGGCATAATACATGATAAAAATCTTGTTTATGAATGTATGAGCTCATGGAAGAACTTTTTAAATATTCAGCAAAATTCTCGCAGTTCCGATACGAAATTTATTCTAAGGTAAAATCCAGATTGTCCTAGGTATTTGGGCCGTACCTTTTTCATACGATCTCCGATTTTTATTAACTTTATATCTTCGGAAATCTAAGACTGAGACCTACAACTTTTGCGTTGATTATTTTTCCAAATTCGAACTAGAAACAGGTAAAAAATGTAACTCAAAAATTCAGATGAATAGTAACTGCAGACCTATCTAGAGAATTCTACATTTTTCTCCAAAATTCTGATTTTTCTTCAAACTAAAATATTATAAATTGGTCAAATCAACCCCTATTATAAATAAGAGGTATTATTTACTTATCCCTATCATTTGAAGAAGGAAAGAACGTGAGAAGAGAAAGGAGAAGAAGAAGAAAGGAATAAAGAAGGAAGGAAAAGAGCCATTTCCTTGATGAATTTGAAGAAGGATCAATCTAAACCAACCCATAAGAAGCTAAAAAGAGATATCAAGTCTAAGAAGATTGGA
Source organism: Zanthoxylum bungeanum (assembly GCA_019454045.1). Lineage (NCBI taxonomy): Eukaryota > Viridiplantae > Streptophyta > Magnoliopsida > Sapindales > Rutaceae > Zanthoxylum > Zanthoxylum bungeanum. The sequence goes on from SKCR01001476.1 coordinate 6,819, forward strand.
GGGATAAAGGAAATCAAATGAATGAGGTAAGAACAAATTGACCCACTTGACCCAAATTTTTGGATTGAGAAATTTTGGTGATATGATGCTATGTTGATGTTAGTGTTGGGGTTTTAAGGGGGAATATCGGTAACGCAGCGGAATCGCGGAAAATCAAAATTTTCCGATTTCAAAACTTTTTCTCGGATCAATTAAATAAACTTATTTATTTAATTATCCAATTATTAAATTCTGAAAAATTACACAAGAAAATCATATTTCTTGGTAATTACCGAATTGCCCAATAACTTTGTAAATTGATCATTTTAGTCCAAAATTATCAAATATAATTTTGGAATGATTCTAAATCATTTCTAAAATGTTTTTCAACATATCAAATACATCAAAATCAGATTTGCAACAAATCCCCAAAATTTTAGTCTAATTGCCGTGAGGTCCCTATAGATTGCATTTTGTTCATTTTAATCCTCAAATTGTCAAATACAATTTTAGGTGATTCTAAATCAGTCCTAAAATAATTTCTAACATGTACAATACATCATAATACAAATTTCAACTCAAACCCACAATTTCTTACAAATTGCCGAGAATGACTTATGGTTTCCAACTTGTGCATTTTGGTCCAAACTTGTCAAAACAAGTCAAGATGAAATCCAATCATCACCAAACTTGATATACATCATATATAAATCATAACACAGCACATGTATGAAAAGCCCCAAATTTGGAATGAGTTATGAACCCTAATTTTTCAATTTCACCAAATTGTCCAATTTTACCAAATCTTTAAAATCCAACACTTTAATCCATTCAATACTTCACCAATCTAGCCTCACCACTTTGAAACAACTCTAGAACAATTCTAGGTCACCAAGGAGTGGCTTAATAACTCTAGAATGACAACTTTGATTTTCAAAGAATCAAAAGTAATCTTTAAAACAAGTTTAAGCTCACTTACATGCATCAATCTTTCACACAAGTTCTCAACCAATAAACACAAACTATAATAGAAGAAATAACATCAAAGCAACACAAAATGATGCCAAGAATGTTAGAAACAATTTCCATGTTGAAAGCTTTAAAGAAAGACTTACAAAATCCAAGTTTTCAAGCCTTTTCTCCTTTGGCCTTCAAGCTTTTCTCTCAACTTTCTTTTATGTTTATTTTGTGTATTTGAACTTATGAAACCCTAAAAATGAGACAAACAATATATACTTCACAAAAATTGGCCATTGGCCGAATTTCAAGTAAAGAAAATATCTAGATATTTTTTCAATTTTTGTTTCATTTAATAAGCTTTATCAACTTGTTATCTTTATCATTACAACTTTAATAACTTTATACAAGTCAACAAAGGCAACTAAAGTCATTTAAATAAATATCACAACTTAGGATATTTATATTTTTAATTAATTTAATTATTTAACAATTAAATAATTAAATAATTATTTAAATTTATTTAAATACAAATATATTAAATATATGTATTATATTTACATTAAATATCAAATACATATATATTTATGATATTAGTCAAATATCTCAATTTGACAATTAATTAATGTGTATTTGATAAAATCTATCATTAAATACAAATACACAAAAATTAAGAAATGACTATTGAGTCCCTTCACATGTACTTTTACGTTTAACCTTTAAACGACTTATAAATAATTAGTATTATTTATAAAAGTTACCCTAGTACTCTACGAGTATATTTTATTAGTGAGACTCTCTAGATTCAGGTATATCCGTCACAAAATCCAATTTCTGTCCATAATTTACCCACCCGTAAATTATGACGACCACAGATAAACTCGATGAATCATACATGTCGAGGTCATTGCATACGTATAATCCCTCCGTCACAGGTATCCGGATAATCCCATAGATATAGATGTAAACGTCAAATCTCTATAGGTATTATCTCGTCGACGTTTCTATTAGCAATCTATAAATAACATTCGGAACTGATTTCCGAAGTATACTATGCCATAGATTTAACTGATTGCTAATCATATATGGACTACTTATGCTCTGTACACAGAACTGACAGATCCTATCTTGACATACACAGGATATCCTGAGGATCGGTCCACACCCAACGAACAGGCGGAGGTCTGATCTAAATAGATCGGTGATGTGACTGCGATCTAAGTGTGGAGGATGTCTCATACATCCACAGTGGTATCTCAAGTCGAAGGACCACTATGCTACTCAACCCGAGAAGATTCTTATTGACGTTGGTGTACCATCCATTAAGAATCTCCGGTGAGTCGTTCAGTGTTTATCTATTATAAACACATACACGTCTATATGAGTCTCCATAGACTCATGGTTCATTGGGATAAACCATCAGACTAAGTCTCGATATACGATATGTACTGGTCTCAACAGATTTGACTAATCGACCCGTGTTAGTGAATCTTGACCAGGAACTATATTTGATAATATACATCTAGCAGTGACACTTCCCAATGTCAATTACAAACTACCTTTGTTACTGTGTACTGCATTATATATTATCGGGCCTCTGTCTAATATATACATATCACTAAATACTATTTAGTTTCAATCTAATCGTAATCAGATCGAATACGTATATGAAAACAAGAGGTACAACCATAAATAAGTAATATTATGGAAAAAAGGGATGTTCGTATTCATGAATCAGACATAAATACGGTCCGGATTGGCGCTTTGAGCACCAACCCCAACAATTTCTCCCACTTGCTCTAGTGCCAATACACGATATCATATACATATCTCAATGTGTATCGTATGCATATGGCCCTCAAAAGCTCACCAAGTACTCAAGAGGTATGCAACAAGAAGCAGGTCCGCTATGACATATTGAGTTTTTCAAACAAACTCCATCGTTCCCATAGCCATCATCATTCATATTTTGTAGATTCTAAATTATACTTTAATATGACTCTGATGCTACATCAGTATTGTGCTACAGCTACTGAGTTGTCCAAGTATTTAGGGATTAAATTTAAAATACTATGCGGACAACCGCAAGCACAACACCAATATAAAACTTCTAATTTATAAGGTCACTATGCAACTTCATAAGTCAATACTTCATAAGTTGCATCTAATTCCACTGAATAGTAGAATCTTCGTGACAATCCCACTGCATCTTTTGTGACTCTTTATGACGCAGACTGTCTAACGTCATAATTAGTCTCAAAACTAATATGACCCTAATGGTTGCAAACTGTATTCTCCATGAATTAGAAACTCGTTCTTAATATCTCAAAGATCACAAAGAACGTGTTTCAAGATCCATCATATGGTCTATAGGATATCAAAATAACTAGCAACAATTACGATTAAATCGATATCTTTAATCGCACATAAGAAAGTATTCATTATGTCATCATCAAATGATACATAAGATTGATTAGACATTCTAATCAATATCTCTTTCGAAAAAGGAATCATCCTTTATGAAAGATGAATACTTTATATAAGACACACAATAACTGTCCAACAGTTATACTAACTGTCATACAGATAGCCTAGTTATGTCCTTTATTAGATCATATCTAATGCATGAATAATAGGAGTATCTCACAAGTCTCTTGGTTTTATATCTTATATAAAACTTTATATCGAATATAACGGAGACTACTGAATAATAGGAGTATCTCACAAGTCTCTTGGTTTTATATCTTATATAAAACTTTATATCGAATATAACGGAGACTACTCCCACTGTTTTCACGGAGTAAAGAAGACTTAGGTAAACCTTTTACCTCACAAACATCTCATTATTACTATAATAATGATAATGTTGTTAGGATATATAACACTAGAAAGTAATTTGTACGCTCCCACTAACCCTTCAATCACATATGTATCCTCTACACTTTGACAAGATCAGACAATCTGACTGATGTCAAAAATAGAGAACACGAATTTCCGGAAGACTTATCCGAGTCTACAATAGACTCTATAAGCTAGCACACTAAACTGCGATCTTAACAGAACACAAAATCTAGGGCATTCCATAATGAACTCTTCAAACAAAGAAATCACAACTGATCTCTTATCTGAATAAGTCATTCAAAAACGCCACTTTGCATTCTTTAGTTAAATTGTACAGTTTAATATCAACATTAACCAATATATATCTAATTGTTAAATTAGTGTGACTAGAGATAAGTTTTCTCAGAATCTACAATAGATTGCTGAGTATAACGTTTCTCACTGTCATACTATAAAGGTCAAACCTTTAATAAGCTCACACTGCTTTCACTGCGCAAACAATAAGCACATATCATGAACTAATTCATAATGAAAGCGTAATCAAGTTCAAAACTTGATTGTAGTAAGCTATTAACAATTTTAGATCTATGGTTCAATGGTGAACTTCCAGAATCGATATCAAATATCGCTTCCATTATAAGTTATATGATAATTTTTCTTCAATAAGAAAACAACAGAACCATTAAGTATCAAATACTCGTGAATGATTTTGTTATCCTATTGGACTTGTACGGAAGATGTATAAGGGTTGTTTTATCTTATTAATTACGTTGTTCCAATTATAGTTTATCATTCTCACAATTGACTTCAATAAGTCAAGTATTTTTCTACAATGATTAACATCAGATGTTACACACCAAGTAATAAAACAATTTTATTACTTAGGATCGTAGAAAAAATATTCTATCAAATAGAATACTATATTCTATAAAATAGAATAAATGATAAACTTTTACTTATACTCCCGAGGTGTAAGTAATTTCCATTATATAAATTTATATAAAAGAAATATTCAAATCTTAAACTTTTCAAGATTCAAATTTTCTACCTATACATATCATATATGCAACTGTAGAAAATAATGGAACCTAAATTAAAAAGATGAACTAGTGTTACTGGAGCATAACCCCAAGAGTATTGAAAACTAATTCGGTAACACTCAATATCAAACGAATCAAATCATATAAGATTCAATTACTCCCACTACTCAATTCCATCAAGATGGAATCGTGGAAGAATAATATTGAATATGAATCATATTCACTGAATAACCTTAGAACTAATTGCTTTAAATTCATATGTTTGATCGTATCAAAGATCTTTGAACAGTTGAATTTTAATGATAGAGTTCTCATAAAACTTCAGATTGAATATATTTGAACAAGTCAAAAATATTCAACCTACGTTTCATCAGAACAGATTGAAAGTTCTTGATCATTTCAAGACGTTCAATATGTGTTCTTTCAGAAAAACGTAACTAAGTTATGACAATTCATAAACTAAGTTACGAAGTAAAGAAAACTACCTTAAGAAATTACAATTCATTAAAACTACATACATCTAATGTATCAGTTTAATGAATCTGGTGGTCCAATGACAAATCATTGGTTAAACGAGATTTTAATCACATTCCTGAATACAATATTCATTAAATGGATAAAGATATGTGGTTTGATGTCGTATCAAACCATCATTTACCATACGGAATAAGCATCTAATGGTTAAGTGATTAAACTCATAAAGCATCGTTCTAAATTATTTACTTTACCGAATAATTTTTCTTAATGTTTATCTCTACGTCAATGACACTATTAGTTATATTTAAAATATATAATAATTGTTTATAAAGAACAAGTAACTATCCAATAGCCACAAGTTCCGATATCAAATATCAAAACAATCATTAACTAATATTTTAAATAACTAGACGGGAGATCTTGTATCCAATACTATAGTTGTAGTATTGTGAAAATCGATATTTTCTATACACAACTATAAGCATCTCCTTTCTTTAGCTTTACTATTTGCATTCAACTATTCACAACAATAGCAAATAACTGATTAGAAAATTGTGTCAGACACATTGCCTCTAAAGGTAATTAAAGCTAAGAAACGTCATTACTAGAAAAACAAATACCTAATGGGGCTTTCTTAATGCCAGTCAAGAATCTCGAGACATGAACTAATTCAAGTAAATTCTTACTGTATAAGAACTATTCTCTCTAAAGTATTATATCCTAAAAGGGATATCTATCTAGATTATCTACCATGACTTAGAAACTAAGTCATTAACCATTTTGATTTTTGAAGAAAATCGGAACAACAGTTCCCGATGGTTTAGACCAATCTAATAATATCCTAGTCTAGTAGTATCTTGAACCTATTCTAGAATAACTACAACCAAGAGTCAAGTCAGATAACATATCAAAATATGTATGCAGTGAATTAAAAGTTTAATTATATCTAATATAGATTAAGGAAAACAAACAAGCGGCTATTTCCATAATAGTACACACTGCCTAAGTTAAGGAATTTTTAAACTTAACAGTGCCTCCCACTATTTTACGTAATACCGTAATCCCCAACGGAAAAATGAGAATTCAATAATTCAATTGAATTCCATAATGGGAAGAGGACCCCATGAATATATTTCGACTCACAGAAGAGGCACGGTCTCGCCTATGTATATTCACAGGTAGACAACTCATTGTCAATCACTCACTAGTGACTCCTGGGTTTCCGGTCTTGGTCGTTTCTCGTTGTCGCTGCTAAGGCAGGCCCACAAGGAGACGTACCAAGGTTAAACTCGTCAATGATAAACTCAAGTTACTTGCGTAACCCTGACAGCTAGGGCACGTTCAGGATTCCGCTTTCGCTTGAATTTATCTAGTATCTTATATACATTCGGCATAAATAAATCTCTATCGGCTACATCCTCACAGCAGATGCACGGTCTCGGATGTAGTCACAGAAAAATATTTATAAACCGTATTGACAAGACGGACCAAGAAACAAGTATTCCAAATACCAGTTACTTTAAAACCTTATTAAGCGGGGATATTCCATAAAGCGTCATACACTTTAAATTTAATCAAATTAAATGAAAGCTTTCATGTATCAAGTAAAGAAAAGAACAAACACTAGATTTTAAAGGGCTAATCATATCAGGGTGTCCAGAATCAGACTTGCTCTGATACCATTTTGTTGGGGTTTTAAGGGGGAATATCGGTAACGCAGCGGAACGCGGAAAATCAAAATTTTCCGATTTCAAAACTTTTTCTCGGATCAATTAAATAAACTTATTTATTTAATATCCAATTATTAAATTCTAAAAAATTACACAAGAAATCATATTTCTTGGTAATTACTGAATTGTCCCATAACTTTGTAAATTGATCATTTTAGTCCAAAATTATCAAATATAATTTTGGAATGATTCTAAATCATTTCTAAAATGTTTTTCAACATATCAAATACATCAAAATCAGATTTGCAACAAATCCCCAAAATTTTAGTCTAATTGCCATGAGGTCATAGATTGTATTTTATTCATTTTAGTCCTCAAATTGTCAAATACAATTTTAGGTGATTCCGAATCAGTCCTAAAATTATTTCTAACATGTATAATATATGAGAATACAAATTTCAACTCAAACCCACAATTTCTTACAAATTGCCGAGAAGGACTTATGGTTTCCAACTTGTGCATTTTGGTCCAAACTTGTTCAAAACAAGTCAAGATGAAATCCAAGCATCACCAAACTTGATATACATCATATATACATCATATGTACGTTGGTGAACCATCCATTAAGAATCTTCGATGAGTCGTTCAGTGTTTATCTATTATAAACACATACACGTCTATACGAGTCTCCCTAGACTCATGGTTTATTGGGATAAACCATCAGACCAAGTCTCGATATACGACATGTAGTGGTCTCAACGGATTTGACTAACCGACCTATGTTAGTGAATCTTGACCAGGAACTATATTTGATAATATACATTTAGCAGTGACACTTCCCAATGTCAATTACAAACTACCTTTGTAACTGTGTACTGCATTATATATTATCGGGCCTTTGTCTAATATGTACATATCACTAAACAATATTTAGTTTCAATCTAATCATAATAAGACCGAATACGTATATAAAAACAAGAGGTGCAACCATAAATAAGTAATATTATGGAAAATTGGATGTTCGTATTCATGAATCAGACATAAATACGGTCCGGATTGGCGCTCTGAGCACCAACCCCAACAGTTAGTAGCATACTAGGGTTGCATTTAGTGGCTTAATGAGAATGGAAATGAATTATTTAAGAAATGCCTAAATTTTTAGAAATCTTGAAGTTGAGCTAAGTTATAAGATTAAAGAGTTAAATTGATGATGAAGTGTTGTTCTAACATACTTGAATATTGAAGTTGAAGAATTGTCTATATACAATTGTAGTGTGAGAGTGTTTTGTTGATTTGATGAAAATTAATGATGAAGTATGCTTGGAATAATGTTTGATATGAGTTTCTTTTGGTTTAAGTTGAAAATCTAAAAGTGCATATTAAATAAGGAAATTAAACATGTTTTATAGGTTATGAAGAGTACTTATAATATTGAAGATTCTGTTGGGGGTCATTGGATTAGAAGAATTAAATGAGAAGGTGAAATAAGAATGTTAAGTATGATATTGGGTTAGGATGCTTTCCGGACATACTGTAAAGCTTTACTTGTAAGTCAAGTTTGTCATGTCCGATTGATGAAGCGTAAATTTCTGGATAAACTAGACATATAAGGTAGTAACATATCCATAATTTATAATTTTTAGACTTAAGATGAGACCGGACCGAATTTTTGAAATCGGGCTATCTACTGCCTCTATGCCCACTTTTTCCAATTGCATATCCCCCAAACTTCAGTCCATAACTTGAGTTCTAGGAATCAAAATCATGATCCATAAAAACTAACATAAAATATACACATAATCGAGTATTATATTAAAATTTTAGCTACAAATTCAACCTCGATTAAGCACACTGAATTTTCAAAGTCAGTGTTGGTGCACTTAAATTTTCTGAAAAGAGGACATAATATGGAGGTTTGTGAAGTAGCTTGGGAGTTCGTCGAACGAGCGTAGTAAAAATTTTTAGACCACCCTAAAATGTTAGTAACATAGCGAGGATGAGTTATCATGAATAACAAATAAATTTTGTTAAGTAGGAATATAATTCGCAACCATGGTACTAACGAATTTTGCTAATTATAGATTATTACCAGGAGATGCGATTCCACCACCATCGCAAGGCGTCACCAGCAAGTTCCGAATCTATGAGTGGATGTTTTATTTTATATTTTCTTGACTTATGTTTTAAATTTATTTTCAAGTTTTGAGGTTTTAAATTGATGAAGAATATGCATGATGTTTATATGTTTCCGTCTCAGTGCTTGTTTATTGTTTTTATGATTTCTGAACTATTTATATGTTTCCGCTGAGATGATTGATTGATGATATGTTTCTGTCCCGACGTTTATTGCATATTTTTATGTTTTTATAACTCATCATATGTTTCCATCGGGGTGCTTGTTAGGGTCTTGTCCATCTGAAATGGTATGACCCGCTACCTTGTCGAAATGAGATCGTTAGTTCATCGCTCAGTCTATGCGCGCGACTTGGGCGTTGAACGCTTGATATGTTTTTGCATGAAAAATGGTTTACGGATATGTTTTGGATATTTCATATGGTTTTTTTTTTCTTTTCGTATCCACTCAATAGGTCGTTCAAACGATCTGACCCCCCTCTCCCAGATTCTTTGTTTTGCAGGTTTATCTAGAGGACGAGTTCGAGAGGATGGATACTGATGGCAGTCACTAGGGTGTTTGGGTCCAACAGATTAAGTACAGTCTTGTCAGAGTCATAGCAGAGTTCCATGCATACACTAAAGTTGTAAAGAGGAATACATTTGAGTTTACTGTTATAAGCATTCAATGACATTGCATTTATATTGATGAGTTGGACATTGATCCCATGCATGAGTTTTGTATATATGAAATGAGATTAGTAGTTGTCAGAGAGTTAGAGGCTCTGGGGGATAGAATGGCCTATACCCTGTCGGTAACATCTCCGGACTGGGGGTGTTTCAGATATAAGGAGAGTAATACGAAATTATAAATTTTATTCACAAGTGTGTTATGATTTCACTTACCATATCCTTATACCTTTAATGTAGAAGAGTTTCTCTATTATATCTATACGTAGTTGGAATTAATATTCATTATTGGGAATATTAAGAAATTGATTTTTGTGTTCTCTGAGAACATTATGTTTTATTTATAAATTGTAGTTTAGAACTATAAATTCTTATAGTAGAGGCTAATTTGAACTTCAGGTCTGATTAGCTATTTATTGTTGCAAACTTCTAGCAGCGATAATAATATATATAATATAATTCAAAGAAAAATAAAGAAAAAATAAATAGAAAATAAAAAAATCACACAAATTCGTATGATGCAAACAAAAATTGCATACACATATTTGAAATTTCATGTTCTCTTTAAAAATATTTCTTTGATCTAGAGCTTCAGGTTCCGATCGTACATTTTTATTTAGAACATCAGGTATTAAAAGAGATGTTATATTTCAGAATTTCAATTTCTGATTGTTAAGATTAATATTTAGAACTTCAAATTTATAAATATGATATTATAGATTCATAACTTCAGATTCTATGGTAGATTTAAAATTGCAGGTTTTAATCTAAAGTCTAGTTTATTCAAGTTAGAACTTGAGGTTGTTTAATTTTAGTGTAAATATAGAATTTCGGGTTCTATAGTTATTTTGTATATTTAGAGTTGCAGGTTCTAATCTAATAATTAATTAATGAGTGTAGAACTTCAGGTTCTAATTTACCTCTTATGATTAATCATAATTATGAAAGAAACTAAAATAAATTATTTAAAAAAATACGATTTTTATTTTCTGATGTGGAGGATCCAAATTAGTGACAACCACATAGCATACTCATAAAAATAATTGAGATGTTCAAATAATAACATAGTGAATTAAAACTGCGGGTTCTAATTTTAAGATTGAAATTCAGAATTTTAGGTTCTGATTTATTTATACTCGTGAAAGCCTCACACGATACCCTCTGCTCTAAGAGCCACGAAGAGCAAACCTTCGTATGAGCCACATGTATCAGCTCTCAACCATTGTAATTGATCACGTCAATTGATCACTTGATCACTTTTGGCTTTAGGCCATTAGATATTGATCACTTGATCACGTTTGGCTTCAGGCCATCAGACATTGATCACGTTTGATCACTTGATCATCATGATCATCATCAAATGAGCCAATTCAAAACATTTGATAATCACAGTTTTTTTTTTTTTTTTTTTTTTTTTTTTTTTTTTTTTTTTTGTAAAAGAAAACTTAAATGGAAGCTGATTGTGCTGATAACGTGTTACAAAATAAAAGAGAAATAGAAAAAGATAAGATACCTTATAAAGCTGCAGGCTTTACTTATTAATTCTGAATGAATGAAAACTATAATGGTTCTTCTAAATTTATAGGAAGGAGTTATGGTGAGATAATTATCCATATTTAATATGGGATGAGTTACAAAATAAAAGAACACTTATAAATAATAATAGATAAAAATTAAAATAGTGGAGACCACACTATATATTTACAACATATCATTTTTATTTTTAGAATCTAGAAGGGCATAATTGTCTCTAAAACTTACCTAATTACATTCAATTCCATTACTATTTATTTATCAAATAATATTTTTTTTGAAACATTACATTATAAGCCTATTATTTTTCCCCAAATAAAGTTATTATATGTTATTCTTTATTCCGTTTCGTTGTATTTCATTCTATTGGATTACATTGCATTATAAATCATCTCATTCCATCAATCCAAATATAGTCTTAATCTTAAAAAAGAAAACAAGAACTCAACTTAGGATGAAGATCGAAATTCAAGAATTTTCCTAAAATCCAATTGTAAAGTCTTCAGGTAGCTTATGCTGAACTGTTAATGAGAGTCTAGCTATTAAGAAGAATAATATAGAGGTCAATAAGAGGCTCAAAGTATTAGAGCTAGAAAAGAATGAAGCTCAAGCCAAATTTGAGCAAAGTCTCTTGATGGTAGATGACCTGAAGGAGAGGAATAGAGGCCTAGTTGATAAGGTCCAAATTTTAGAGGTCGATCTTGAAAATGCTAGAACTCAGTTGCCTGTATTTTTCGTTGGGAATAACAAACTAGACCGCATGCTAGATATTAGTGTTGAGCCTAATTGCAACAAGATGTCATCATCTAGAGCTGTGCCTAACCCTCCTAAACATGACTTAGGTTTGAAGCCTGTTGAGTGCAGTCATGTGATTCCTCCATTTGTTCCTCGACCTGTGACCCAACCTCAATCTAGAGATGTTGTGGGTAAACCTCGCTCTCATCCGAGATTTGTGCCTGTGTGCCATCACTGTAGCAAGGCAGAACATATTAGGCCTAAATGCTTCATGTTGCACAAACAAAAGAAGAGGCATAAGAGTGTGTCACTTAGATTTGCTACTTCAAATCTAGTTTCTCAAGTTTCTGCACTAACTAAACAAGCTCAATTCCTTAGTGAGAAACTTGCTGTGTTGAATAGGAATTCTCGAGTGGAAGAGATTCCTAAGAAAGTTTGGGTAAGGAAGCAAGATGACTTCCTAACTACTTTTGAGTGCCTTGATAGGCATGATGAGAGTGAACTTCATGTAACTCTTCCTAGAAGTTGCATTTTTTTCCCATTGCATGTGTGTGTGGGTGTGTTTTATGTTTTTGCACGTTTATTTTCTTTCACTGCATATGGGCATGTGTCTTGTTTTTGGTTTATATTCCTTGGTATATATGATGGAAACCCAAACATAAATTTCGTAGCCAATTCCAAATGACGGTAGTATGATTTGTACTCGGAATACAACTCCACGTACCATTGGATTTTGACAAGCCATGTTGTGTCTTTGTATTTTTTTTTGTGCGTCTTAAAACTGAAAAATCAAAAAAATATAAAAATTGAAAAAGATCAAAAATATTTTTATGGCTTGTTCGAGCATGAAAAGAATGTGCATGTGATCCTGATTGTAGGATATATGATTATGCATGTATAATATGCTTTTATTTTTCTTTATGCTCTATATGCATGTGTGTGTGTGATAAAAACTCTTGGTATATCTTGTGCTTGCACCTCACATCCACCATTTTTATTTTGTTAAGACTTGGTCGCATGTATGAGTCTTTAGACTAGCAATTTAATTTCTACCAAACTCTGTTCACTAAATAGTGTGACATTTGACTAGATGACTTTGCTATCCCTTTTTAAAAGCAAAAAGAAACATAAAAAAAATTCATGAGACTCAAGTGCAAAAAGAGCCAATGGGGCCAAATTCAAAAGATAAGGGCAAAACCCTTAACTAGAAAGAGTTGCTATTTATGAGCTCATGATAGTTATGGGGAAAATATCATAGCATGCAATCAATGTTGCTCAAATAAGGTCTTAAGCCTAAATTCTTTGTGCACTTATTTTTCACGCAAGTGCCTGTTATGTCTTGGTGTTTATGTCATATGCATAAGTGTTGTATTTAGCCAAAATTTAAAGTGATGCATATTATTTCATGTCATAAACAGCTGAATACTGACCGAGTATCATTATATTTGCTTGAATTGCCTTTTAAGTTAGTTTTTGATAAAATCTTTTTACTTCATTGTGTGCTTGTATGTGCTCATTATCATTGCATACCATTTGTTTTATAAATCTATGAGTGTTTACTTCCTGTATGATCTTAAGCTAACTGGGTGGGCCTGTTAGTGAGGGGGAGTAAGGTTTGTTTGCACATACTCTTGCATGAGTTATCTCATGTTGTTTTTCCTGGTTCCTTTATTCTTTGTCATTTCATGACAAAAATGGGGAGAGTAGATTATGGGGGAGTAGTAGCGTAGAATATCATTTTGATATATCTGTTTTAAGGAAGTTAAGATTAAGTGGGAGAAGGATATCTACTTGTACATGTATGTGTTTTATACCTGCTTAATTTTATTCTTGATAATCCCAATGTTTTTCACGGTTATTGTTGTTTGTGGATGTTTTAGGTAAGCATGTTTATTGCTGAGGTGGCATTATTTTAAAGACTACTTGGTTAGTGTTAGATCAAGTTATAATGTAATAAGTCATTGTTTTGATGGTTAACAGTTGACTATTTTCTTTTTGGGTATATTAATGTAGTCTCTGTATTAGGTAGTATTTTGTCATGGAATGCCAAAGGGGGAGATTGTTAGTTCCATTTTTATTAAAAATATCTGTGACAAAACAAGTTAGATTGAGTTGTAATAAGTCTTGAAGAACTTGGCGTAATTGGACTGTTTTTTACAAAGTTGGAGCATTTTCGTTAGTGTTGTGTTCGTTTCAACGTTCGAACGTGTGGCGTTAGTGGCACGTTCTCCATTAGGTTCGAACAAAATATTCCAGAGAGCAAATGTTCGTGACGTTCGAGGAAGTATTTGAATGAAATATTCCAGAGAGCAATCGTTCATGGTGCGTTCGAGTAGCGTTCAAACGAGTCTTTCTAGTAGGCACGCGATCATGGTGCGATCGAGTAAACGTTCGAACGCGACTGCGATCTGAACGCGTTTTTTAGCCTTTTCACTTTGAAAAACCGTAAATCTTCACCCTACCTATAAATAGAACATGTAGCCCCCATCCCCTAATGTTGAAACACAAATACCTTGAGCCAAAATCTCTCAAAGCTTTCAACCTTCTTTGATTCCACCATTGAAGACTTCTTTCATCTTCTTGTCTTCTTTGTTAATGGTGAGAATCTCTCTTTGATAAACCTTCAACACAACCTTACCGAAAATTCCTAATCATTTAGAGTTATTTAGGAGGAAGTTTGGTAGTCTGAATTCCGGCGTTTAGAGTTGCAGAGACAATCCGCTTAGAGACTTCAGAGGTTCTAAAGAAAACCGTGGGTTACAGACTTGAGGAGTTCCTTAAGTGCTTGAAGTCTAGAGGTACTTGATTCAGTGGAGTCGCCACCATAGGTCTTGACCATTTCTCTGTAAGTTTTTTTGTATATAGTGGATTGGGCTGGTAGCCGAGATACCCGGAGTGGTTTATTACTCACACGAGTTTTCCACTTCGTCACCAAAATTATTGTGTTGATTTTGTGTGATTGATTTATTTTCCGCAATATATTTTATTTGTTGGATATTGTGGTTGCTTGTTGTGAATCCATAGTGACAATAATTAAGACTTGTCTTGATTATTGTGTATAATTTCTGCATAAGGTCAGAACCTAGGGTAATCACGAACTTTCACATGCATCGCCTTTCTCAATGAATTTTATCGCATCACAACTTCTTGGGAGTCGCGACGTGCTAAACATATAGTTCTCTATTTGAAATTTCTTCAGTAGCACATCACGACATGCTGTACAGCATCGGGACATAATGATGACTTAAAAATTTGGCCCATAAATATTCCAAAATTATAAATTTATCCCTCGTTACATCCAATTAAGTGTTGCTATTATTTTAACATGCAAAATGCAAACCAAACATATCAATTTGCTCATAAAGCTTAAGATAATATACAAAATATTAAGATAGAGGACGGAAAATATATGATTATTTAACCGCTCATCAATATGTCTTCTCATTAATAAATTAGATTTTTCATTAATTTATGATATATTTTAATAATTTCGGGTTTAGCACCGACCACTGCCCTCTCTAATATTGAAAGCTTTAGTCATGTGACATACGGATTGCACTAAAAATATTGCAGAAATGGATATTTTTGGCAGCTTCTGACTCCGAATCTTCCACTTGTTGAGCAAGGGAGGCTTTAGAATCATTTGATTACCTATTGATGATGATGAAGAATAGGAAATAATGGACTAAATTTGTCGGTGCTTGATTTCACAATTGCAGCATATTGTAAGGTAAAAGATGCTCCCGAGTTTTAAAATTTTGCTCAGTTCTACTATAACTGCCTATTTTTTAAGCCATACAACTGATATTGGCCCAATTAGTTTAGACACATAGATGACTACCCAACTCCTAAAAACTCTAATTAAAGCAAACAATGGTCTCCACTTCAAAAATAATAGCTAAAAAAAAGAAAAAACCATCAAGCGTGACTCAGAGGTAACGATACTAGGATCAACGCTGAGTTCGAGTGCTCCCCAATTCAAGTCCCAACAATTGCAAAAATTCTTGATGGCCAGCGACTTGCTCTACCGCGAGCAGGGATTAGTCATGGTGTTCGAAAACTGGTCCGAACACCTCATGGCATGGACCAGGAAAAAAAAAACAAAAGGGAGGTTACGTAATAGTGTTATTGTAGTAACAATAAAATAATCCAAGTACTGATGCATAAGATTCCAATCCATACCAAAAGGGATAATCATAAGCCAGAGGTTTTGGCACCAAATAAGGCATCATTCATCTCTTTATAACTACTGAAGAACTAGCCAGCCACCCTCAGCAACAAATTAAGATCACCAAGCTTTGTTTCAATGGCCGTCTCTGCAACCATTCATAGCTATGGCAATTCAATCCTCATCAACTACCCAACCAGTAATTTAAAAAATCCCCCACTTCCTCCCATGAAAATTAAAGCCAGTTATGTTGCACCTGCTCACTCAGCTTTTGTGCAACCATTCCAGGCTGAAGAAATAATGAACCCAACAATAATCACACCGCCTCCCATTTTCCATCTTGAACAATACATGAATATAAAGACCAAAAGAGTGAACAAAGCATTAGATGAGGCAGTGCCCTTGAGACATCCCACAAAGATACATGAAGCTATGAGATATTCTGTTCTTGCAGGAGGCAAGCGCGTTCGGCCTGTTTTATGTATTGCTTCTTGTGAATTAGTAGGAGGAGATGAGTCTTTGGCAATGCCAGTGGCTTGTGCATTAGAGATGATTCATACAATGTCCCTGATTCATGATGATCTCCCTTGCCTGGACAATGATGATCATAGAAGAGGAAAGCCTACAAATCACAAGGCTTTTGGTGAAGATACCGCAATTCTTGCAGGTGATGCTTTGCTCTCTCTTGCATTCGAACATGTAGCAGCCAAGAGCATTAATGTTTCACCTGACCGCGTGGTTCGAGCCATTGCTGAGCTGGGTTCAGCTGTTGGGTCTGAAGGGCTTGTAGCAGGGGAAATCATGGACATTGACAGTGAAGGGAAAGATGTGAGTTTGAATGAATTGGAGTACATTCATGTGCATAAAACAGCAAAGCTTTTAGAGGCAGCTGCTGTTTGTGGAGTGATAATGGGAGGAGGAAATGTGACTGAAGTAGAAAGAGTTAGAAAATATGCAAGGTGTATAGGGTTGTTATTTCAAGTAGTGGATGATATTTTGGATGTGACTAAGTCATCAGATGAACTGGGGAAGACAGCAGGAAAAGATTTGCTGACTGATAAGGCCACGTATCCAAAGCTAATGGGTATTGAAAGTGCCAAGAAATTTGCAGGTGACTTGTTGGATCAAGCAACTGAAGAGCTTGCTTATTTTGAAGCGGCAAAGGCAGCCCCATTGTATTATCTAGCTAACTTTATAGCAAGTAGACAAAAATAACTAGTAAAAGTTAGTTACGTTGGCTGTCGTCTCTGCTTATCTGTTTTATTTGAATTAAAATCTAGTGCTAAGTTGTGTTTATGTTGAATCAACCGTTAAGAGATAGATGCGACACATATTAGGCCCATATTAAATAAATCATGATATAGTTGATTGAGGGGTGTGGCTTGGTGGTGTAGGGTCCAGGATTTCACCTTGAGGTTCTGGGTTCGAATCCAGGGGGTGCACTTCTTGTAAGAGCCTGGAACAGCCGGTGGTTTTACCTGCGCCGCGGCCCAGAATAGGTGGTTTGGTGGCGGAGTTTCCATCGTTTCCAAAAAAAAAAAAAAAAAAAAAAAAAAGTGTTTAGTTCAACACTGAATTTTGATCTAATTTATTTAAAGATACATAAGAGACTATGGACATGTGTCCTTACATATACATGCCATAACGTTTATTATAGTTTGGGCTGAAGGTTCTGTTCATTTGCTTATGTGTGTATGTACAAAACTACAAATTGTGTTTGGGTCTGAAAGCTTAAGAAGTTTATTATGATGTCAATAAATAATTTTCAGATGTCTCTGACTTCAAATTTTTTAACTAGATATTCATACAACACCTCATTAAGTCCAACATAGACAACCAAAAGGATGGTTTCACATATAAAACGGAAATGACAAACAACCTGCCTAAAATCGAAGGACACTCTTGCAAGTCATTGGCTACCATAACAAGCCTCAAGGTCCACAAAAATTAAGATTCAGTATTGAGCTGAGATTGTGTTGAACTCATATAGAGCCAACATTAAATAAATTTTGACAGTTGATTCAATACTCAATATAAACTTGCTCACAAGCCACATTATATAAAAGGAAGATATTAAATGTCACATCTCTTGCTGGAAATGGTGATCGAGTACCATTCACTTTTTATATAAATATTTTATTATTTATGTAGTACAATATTTTTTTATCATGATTAGTTATTTATTTATATGGTAAATTCTTACTTTTATTTATATATTGTAAATGTAACGGTTAGATTACTCTAAGAGTTAGAGATTCCGAGTTTCACTCAAAACCTTATATAAAATTAGTAAATACCTGAGAGTTACAATAAATAGTGATATAGTTGCAAGAATTGAAAATGGTGTTGAGAAATATCATGCATGCTCTCAAATATAAATTATTCCTGGTATTGATCTAGTGACATGGGTCAATCATTAGATCGATAAGACTGATGTATTTTCTATATATGTAATGGAGAAACGATTTATCTCAACAGACTATGAGCTTAGCGGAAATTCGTATAGAAATGCGGATATTCATTAGTGGAATGAATATCGAATGAACTAATAGAAGACTTCTAATAGATATTTCATAAAACTGTCAATAATATTTATCTTCTAGTTGAGTAGTTATTGTGGTTATTTGACTTGAGACACCATGGTGGTCTTGTGAGTAATCATATATGCCTGATACCATACATGGTAGAAACCTTTTATGGTTTGACAGCTGGATGACTATTAGGTATAGACCGATACTCATGGATACCGGTGTGTGTTAATATAAGGATCTGTTAGTTCATATGGTTGGATTTTGTCTCACGATGATTCAGGTTATATTTCAGAAATCTTTTGGCCGAAAGTATGTTTTGGAAAATGTTTCTGAAACATTATGAATAATATCGGAAAAGAGTTTTTTTATATATTATTTATTAATGGAATATAATCTTGAAGATAAGTTTATATATTGAGTGGATAAGGTTTTGACAGTAAGAATATAACCTTACTTAATAGGAGACGGTATGACGGAAGGACTATACATTAGCGATATAACCTCAACTTATATGGTTCAACGCGTCGTGATTGTTTTACCATGATTTGTTGGTGGGCAGGACTTCATGGATACATATATATAAGATATATATATGTATATGTAACAACCGAACGTGAACCTAAAAAGTTTCACTATATTAAGTGTAATCGTTGAGTACTATGGTAACATTTGTCAGATGTTGACTATGCATATTAGGTTAAACCGTTAAGGATCAAATTATTTGATCCGGTAATTGATGAGATGAATTAAATTAATTAATATTATATCAAGAGTTTATATAAAATAATTGTATAATTAATTGTTAAATAATGCAAATATAATTTGCATTAATGTAGTAATAAAATTTATCTATTATATATTATTTGTTAAATTAATATAAAAATTAATTACTATAATTATATATATAATAATATTAATCAATTAAAGTAACCACGATTGATATTTAATTATTGGATATGGTTAAAGTAACCAAATACAAAATTTTGATTAAAACCAAATATTTGGTTAATCCAAAATGTTGGATAATCCAAATAGTTGGTTAATCCAAATTTTTGATTATAGGTAATATTTGACTGTGATTAAATAATTAAAACACTTTGATTTGGTTTTCTTAAGACTATGGCTAACCATATACATAAATTGAAAACAAAAGGCTAAGTGAGGGTAACACCTTGCCAGATACAGGATGCTACCGGCATGAGACATTATTAACCCATCTCTATAAGCCTCCAAATTTACAGAAACACGGATACGATGTACCCTAAAATTGGACAACTTGGATCGCAGTTCAACATCAAAATGAAACCTAAAAGAAAACATCCAACATTCGAAGGACCTCAGGTCCACACAAAGCATATCAAAATCATAATCAACACTTAAGGGCTCTGTGCCTATAACATCAATCAACAATCAAGAGCTTCGTGCCCACAACATCATATACAAACCAAAACTTTTACTTACTAAATACATAACAGCGTGCTCACCATGACGATTAACATAATAATCATATATCTTAAACCTTTAAGACTTTCTCTCAGAACACTTGAAAGGGTGACTGCAACTTGGGTGATCCACGTCTCGAGCATACCTTCCAAAGCTGAAGTGGTTGACCCATCTGGTAACCAACCTACAAAACTAGCAATTGGTTTAGTGTGAGTTTTAAAATGTGGTGAATTAAGTGCTATTTAACATGCTTCAAACATATCTACTGTAATATCAAAATTCAATATTAAACCATAAACCTTAGAAAATAAGAAAACTTGGAAAAATATTGATGATAATGAAAAATACGAAATCCAAGTCGAGATGCCCCTGTCCTTAAGAACTTATTAGCCTCCGCCTTGGTGCTTTACGGATGCTATGTGGCTAACATTCTCCCAGGATTCATTGGATGCTTCTTGTTGAAGGGGCACTCCTTTAACAAGATCTTGAACAAAGACAATGGTGGAAACTCTCTTTTACTTAAAAGACTTTCTAGTATGCAAGACTCTTAGAGAATGAATAGATAAAAATTATGTGAATTGAAATGGGAATGTAATGCCTTATTTATAGACATGGAGGGTTACCATTGAAAAGGTACCCTTATGTCTATTAAGACAATTCCTAAGGGTTATGTCATTTACATTCAAAGGACATATCATTCCCTTTAAACCCAAGGGTTTAATCTATTCACTCATAGATTACATCCTTTCATTTTCTATATATAACCTCTTATAACCATATTTAGAAAATCTCCTACAATCCCCACAATTTTCTAAATATTCATGCAGACACTAAGAGAGTTCTCATTAAATAAAACTGCATCGAAATAGGTAGCTTTCGCCTTGAACCTTTCCTAGTGAATGACAATTGGATTTACTTGGCGAACCATTGACCCATAGTCTTGAACTGTTCCGCCGTTGGTGTAAACCAAGATAATTGCTAACACACAGCTTTACTTCGACCATTTCCCGTTCTACAGTTGTGTTCATTTCGGCCATGAACATTGGTCCTGGATTCATCAAGCACTTTAGGGAATTCAGCTTGTAAAAATCCCATGGAAGCAGCCTCTCTTACTTGAAATATGTGATTTACTATAAAAAGGTAATTTACATTTACCCATATTAGGACTCTTCTCCTAATATAGTGATCATTAAAAGCCTTAGCATATCCTAGCCTTGATAGACAGCACTTTGTGTCATTATCGAAATGGGAAAGAGTATAATACTATACAGTGCTTGTTTTGAATTGCACAAAGTTTTAGTTGTCCATTTTGAACCTAGATCTTGGGATCTCCGGTCAGCTAGGTTGGGTTTCCACAGTGACAATTCTTAATTTATAGGCTTCAAGCCAATTCCCCTCGATGACTTCTCAACTTGCTCTCTAGGTAAACCTTTAGTAAATGGATCCGCTAGGTTTTCCTTTGATTTCACATAATCGATCGATATTATTCCACTTGAGAGCAATTGTCATATGGTATTATGTCTGCCACGTATGTGTCGAGACTTACCATTTTACATTGTATTTTGGGCTCTCCCAATAGCCGATTGACTATCACAGTGTATGCTTATCACTGGCACCAGTTTGGGTCAATTTGAAATATCCTCCAGGAAATTTCGAAGCCATTCCACTTCTTCCGATGTTTTGTCTAATGCTATAATTTATGATTCCATAGTAGACCGGGCTATACATGTTTTCCTCGAGGATTTTCATGACACTGCTGTACCACTAAGTGTGAAAGCAAATCCACTCGTAGATTTGGAATCCATTGTATCAGATATCTAGTTAGCATCAATGTATCCCTCTAGAACAACATGATATATCGTATAATGCAGACCATATTTTAAAGTTTCTCTCAGATACCTCAAAACTCTTACTATGGCTTTCCAGTGGTTATGTCCTGGATTGCTCGTATATCTGCTAAGCCTGGTTACAGCTTGAGCGATATCAGGTCGTGTGCAATTTGTGAGATACATCCGGTTTCTGATGATTCTCGAATACTCTAATTGCGATACGCTTGAGCCAGTATTCTTTGATAAATGAAGAGTTAGGTCTACAAGAGTTCTAGCCACATTTAGATCTCATTTATTATATTTCTCAAGTATCTTCTCAACATAGTGAGTCTGAGATAATATATACCCTTCTGATGTTGTGGAAATCTTAATTCCTAAGATTACATCAGCTACTCCTAAATCATTCATATCAAATTTGCTGGTCAATACTTTCTTGGTAGACTGAATCATCTCATTATTACTACCAATTATTAGCATATTGTCTACGTAGAGACACACAATGACATATCCTTTTTGAGTTGATTTGGTGTATACACACTTATCACACTCATTGATTTTGAACTCACTTGACAACATCTCTTTGTTGAATTTTTCATGCCATTGCTTGGGTGTTTGTTTTAACCTGTATAAGGATTTTACAAATTTGTTGTTCTTGTCCAGGAACATTGAAACATTCTGGTTGTTCCATGTAAATTTCTTCATCCAGTTCACCATTTAAGAATGTCATTTTTACATCCATTTAATGTATTTCAAGACCAAATATAACTATTATGGCTATGAGCATTCTTATTGACGTGATATGAGTCATGGTGAATAGGTGTCAAAGTAATCAATGCCTTCTTTTTATCTATAATCTTTTATGACAAGTCTTGCCTTGTACTTATCTATTGATCCATCCGGTTTCATCTTCCGTTTGAATATCAATTTGTAGCTCAGTGGCTTACAAGTTGGAGGAAGATCAATCAACTCTCAAGTATGGTTTTGTAGGATGGAATCAATCTCACTATTGATAGCCTCTTTCCACAAAGGTGCCTCTGACGAAGACATTGCTTTTTTATAGCTTTGAGGCTCATTTTCTAACAAGTGTGTCAGAAAATCGGGTCCAAATGACTTAGACATTCTAGCTCTTTTGCTACATCTAGGTCCAATTGCCTCAACATTTTCATGTTGATCTGACTCTTGGTCAACCTGATCACTGTCTTTGACAGTATCAATAGTTCTTTCGAGAGACTCTGTTCTTTTCTTTCATTACAAGGAAATGTCTCTTCAAAAAATGTCGTATTCCTTAACTCAATTATCATATTCGGATTGATGTCAGGAATCTCAGACTTATGTACCAAGAATCGATATGCACTACTATTGCGAGCATATCCAATGAATATACAATCAACAGTTTTCGGTCCTATTCTAACCTTCTTAGGTTTATGAACCATTACTTTGGCAAGACACCCACACACGTTCAAATATTTGTAGGAAGGTACGTGACCTTTCCACAACTCATATGGCGTCTTGTCCAATCTTCTGTGAGGTAGCTTGTTCAAAACGTAGTTGGCGGAAAGCAAGGCTCCCCCTCACAAGTTATGGGGTAGACCAAAGCTCGTCAACATGGCGTTCATTATTTCCTTCAAACGTTCGATTTTTGCGCTCAACAATCATGTTTTGTTGAGGCAAATAATGAGCAGTAGTTTCTTGAATAATTCCATGATTAGAACAATATTCACCAAATGGTGACACATATTCACCACCTCTATAACTCTTGATTCTTTTGATTTTCTTGCCAAGTTGATCTTCAACTTCGTTCTTATAGTGTATAAAGCTCTCAATAGCTTCATCTTTGCTCCTCAGCAAATACACCTAATAGAATCTTGTGCTATCATCGATAAAAGTTACAAAGTACTTTTTACCGCCTCTTGTTTGTACAATATTCATATCACACACATCAAATTGTACAAGTTCCAAGGGTTCAGAACTTCGTTCTATGGAATGAAATGATGTTCTATGCATCTTTACTTCAACATATGCCTCACATTTATGTTGGTTATAAATTGCAAATTTAGGTATAAGGTCCATGTTAATTAGTTTATGCATTGTATCGTAATTAACATGTCCTAACCTCTCATGCCATACATTTTGTGACTCAATAATATAAGCGGAAGTTGTAGCTTTATTATTAGCACTGTATCGATTGACAGTCAATACATTGAACTTGAAAAGGCCCTCAGTGAGGTATCATTTTCCTATATAAACATCATTCTTGGTCAAGACAAACTTGTCAGAAACAAATTCAAGCTTAAAACCATTCTTGCTAAGAAGAGAGCCCGAGACCAAGTTCTTTCGAATATCAGGAACATGCAAAACATTCTTCAATGTAAGCTCATTTCCAGATGTCATCTTTAGAACCACTGTGCTTTGTCCAACCACTCTAGAGGTAGATGAATTTCCC
>SKCR01001477.1:0-36725 GCA_019454045.1 Zanthoxylum bungeanum
AACTGATATTAGTGGGTACCTTGACCCTGGACACCTCGACCCGGAACTACAACTGACAACGGGGCCTCGTCCTCAGCTGATATGGGCCTCGTCCCCGAGCCGACATGATATTGGCCTCGCCCCCAAGCTGATATGGGCCTCGCCCCTTGGGACTCATCCCAAAAACTGAAATTGCGCTGACGCTGCTTGGCTCATTTCTGCCGCTTTCTCTTTTCTTTGAACCTGCGAACACAAAACAAAAACAAACACGAAGAGAATGCAATGTTATGTGTATGCATGAATGATTTTCTTATTCCGTTGGGTTAGGTCTTCTGCTAATTCCCGTGGTGACTGCTCGGTCTTCTCTCCCTCAGGCAAAGTATTGCTTCAATCTGTCCACGTTGATCGGCTCGGTGAACTCGTTTCCTTCCAAGTCTGATAGCTTCACTGCTCCATTTCCCATTACCTTCTGCACTATGTAAGGTCCTTCCCAGTTTGGTCTGAATTTTCCTCTCGGATCTGTCGTCGACGGCTTCGACTGCTTAAGTACAAAATCACCTTTTCTGATCTTGGTGGGACGTACTTTCTTGTTGAATGCTCGGGCTAGTCTCTTCTGATACAACTGCATGTGATACAAAGACTTGGTTCTCTTCTCATCCAATAGTGCTAACTGATCAAACCTCTGTGCGACCCAATCCTGTTCCGATAATTCTGCCTCTGCTAATACCCTCATAAACTGTATTTCCACTTCTACTGGTAACACTGCTTCCATTCCATAGACCAAAGAGTAAGGTGTGGCCCCTGTTGCTGTCCTTACTGATGTTCTGTACCCCCACAGAGCATATGGTAGTTTCTCGGCCTAATCTCTGCAGTTCTCTGTCATCTTGGCTAAAATCGTCTTTATGGTCTTGTTGGCTACCTCAACTGCCCCATTTGCCTGCGGCCTGTACGGTGATGACTTGTGGTGGCCTATCCCGTACCTCTGGCAACATTGCCTTCGTCTCTCCTTGAAACTGAACTTCGTTGTCTGTCACTACATGATGCGGCATACCATACCGATAAATGAGGTTCCAAGCTATAAACTTTGCCATCTGTTTTTGCTGTAACATTGCGGAATGATTCGGCTTCCACCCACTTCGAGTAGTAATCTACTGCCACTACTATAAAGTGATGCCCATTCGATGCATTCGGTCGAATTTCTCCAATCATATCAATTCCCCATGCTGAGAAAGGCCACGGCTCTGACAGCCGTGTAACTCTATGTGCGGTAAGTGATTCAAATTACCATGTGCTTGACAATCATGACAGTGCTTTACCATCTTCGCGCAGTCTGTTTCCATGGTTGACCAATAAAAACCTTGTCTCACTATCTTCGGGACAGATTCAACCCGTTCATGTGCGGACCACATACCCCGGCGTGTATTCTTTCTTCCATTACATGTTGAGCTTCTTCTTTTCTCAAACACTTCAACTGAATACCGTTTGCTTGCCTCTTGTACAATTCCCCTTTCAAAATCACATACTGGGAAGCCAACTTCTGAATAGCTATTCTGTCTTTTCTTCTGCCTGCCCCTTCCGGGAGTTCACCATGTTCCAGATACCTCTGAATGTCATAATACCAAGGTTTACCGTCGTCGACCTCAACTTCTAGAATTCTTTCTATCTCATAAACAGGTCTGCTCGCTGTTGTCAGTATCAACGGTCTCATCACTAACTTTCTGGATTCTCCCAAGTTGCTGCAAGTGTAGCCAATGCTTCTGCCATCTGATTCTCTTCTTTCGGTAAGTTGAAACTTACACTCGGAGATAACCTGTGCCAACTTTCTAAGGTGAAAAAGATAAGGTTTCAACCGTTCTTCTTTCAATTCCCACTCTCCTCGCATGCTGGACTACCAACATAGAATCTTCGTAGACTTCCACACTCCCGGCCTTCAAGGCTATCAATGCTGTCAAACCAAAAGCACATGCTTCATACTCGGCCATGTTATTAGTCACTCTGAATGTCAACCTCTTGGCTAAAGGCAAAGTCTCTCCCTCGGGGGTCACTATCACGATCCCAATTCCGGCTCCTTGTAATTCACCGCTCCGTCAAAATACATCTTCCATCTCTGAACTGTTATTGCTTGGATCTCTTCGTCTGGAAATTCAAACTTATACTGATCCCCCTCAACAGGTGCAATGCCAGAAACTCTACTACTGCTCGCCCTTTGATCACTTTGGAGGTGAGATACTCAATGTCAAACTCTGTCAGCAATACCAACCATCTGCCCAATTTTCCCACTAGTGAAGGCACCAAATGAAGATACTTCAGAGGATTCTCCTTTGCCACTACCTGGATCTTGTATGACTGGAAGTAATGTCGCAACTTTCTGAAAGCCCATACCACGGCAAGACAGATCTTCTCAACTTCTTGATGCCGAGCCTCATACGGGAGCATCTTCCTTACTAGATAATAGACTGCATGTTCTACCCACTCTCTTCTACTATCAACCGTTCAGCCTGTACCATCATTGCCCCAAGTGCTTCTGATTCTATAGCCAAATACAATATCAAAGGTCTGCCAGGTCTCGGAGGTTTCAATACAGGAGGCTTTACCAATACTCTCTGATTTTGTCGAAGGCTGTCTGACACTGTTCATTCCATCTCACTGTGCTGATTTTCTCAACAGTTTGAAGATAGGCTCACATACAGATGTCAACTTGGCAATGAACCGACTGATGTACTGAATCTTTCCCAAGAATGCTCTGACTTCTTTTTTCTGTCTTCGGTGCAGGCATTTCTCTGTGATTGCCTTGATCTTTTCAGAGTCTCACCTCTATTCCGCCCATTCCCACTGTATGACCAAGCAATTTCCCTGATGTCACCCCAAACACACATTTCTTGGGATTAAGCCGCAGGTTGTTCTGTCAACTCTCTGAAGGAACCTTTCCAGTGCTTCAATATGCCCAACTCTTGTCTCTGATTTTACCATCATGTCATCCACATACACCTCAATCTCTTTGTGCATCAAGTCGTGGAAAAGTGTAGTGGCCATCCACTGATAAGTAGCCCCCACATTCTTAAGCCCAAACGGCATAACCTTGTAACATAAGTACCCCACTCAGTAATAAATGTAGTCTTATGTTTGTCTTCCTCAGCCATGAGAACCTGATTGTAACCTGAAAATCCATCTGTAAATGAATACATAGCAGATAAAGCTGCACTATCAACCAGAAAATCTATATGCGGCAGAGGAAAATCATCTTTCGACAAGCCTTGTTGAGATCTCTGTAGTCTACACACATTCTGACCTTCCCATCTTTCTTCGGAACCGGTACTATATTAGCCAACCACTCAGGATATTTTACTACTTCCAAGAACCCCACATCTATCTGTTTCTTAACTTCCTCTCTGACTTTCTCAGCCCATTCTGGTCTCATCCGTCGGAGTTTCTGTTTTACTGGCCTCATATTCGGATAAGTTGGTATTGTGTGTTGGGCAATGTTTCTGTCTACCCCAGGCATGTCCTCATAAGACCAAGCAAACACTTTGGCATATCTGACCAACACTTCTTCTAGTTTCTCCATCTCTTCGGAGGTTACTTCACTTGCAATCAGAATTTCCTTGGGGGTCTCAAGTGTAACCCAAGTTAAATGCAATAGTTTTGGCTGACTGATGTCAATTATGCTTGATTCGTGCAGTGTAAATGGAAATGATCAGACAAGTAAGCAAAAGAGATGTCTTTATTATTGGATAATGCAGAAGTACATCCAAACAAATCAGGAAGGTATGTCTTCATCATCTATAGACACTTCTTCTGTCTTCTGCAATCAGGTCTTCCTCACGCTTTTCGTCCTCTCCCAGAGTCAGGCTCTCCAACTTCATTAGTTCTTCTCCCAATTCTCTTCTTCTTTCTCCATAATTTCTTCAACTATCAGCTTCTTACCCAACAATCCCTGGAAGATCTCAAACCCAGGTACCACAATTCCATTAACTTCCACAGGTTCAGCCTCCCCTTGATATCCTGAAGCTTTCACAAAACATTCCATCAGTTTCAGGCCCTTTTTCTTGACCTTTGGCTTTTCTTCATCAGACTTGTACCCTAAACCCTTCCGAGTAGTCTGTCCTTTGAAATCTGGTAATTTTGAACCATTACCCGGCCCAAACTTCATTTTTCTCCATAATCCTAGCCACCCTAGGATCCACCCATTCCTCAAAAGTAGCTGACACCTGAAACCCTCGTCGTGAAAGGTTGTATCTCCAAGGCAGCCACGACATTATCTAACTCAGCCCGGATGGTAACAACTTCTCCTCATACGGGAACTTGATCATCTGATGCAAAGTGGAAGGAGCACGCCCCCAAGTTTGTGAAACCAAGGCCTTCCCAACATAAGGTAAAATAGCCGGGATGTCTAGTACCTGTGAACTCAACCTCATCTTCAATCGGTCCTATCTTGACACAGCCACAAAGGTACCCTCAACTCCCCTTTTACTGTCATCAAGCCTTAATAGTCATACTGGAGGGGTCCAAGTCTGTTGCGTTCATACCCAATCTCGCCAAGAAAAATTTTCAGCGGGCACATTAATGGACGAACCGTCATCCACCATCAGACATGAAGTTCTCTTGCCCCTCACCTCGGCCTGATAATAGAGGCCTTTTATATTTCTCCCCTCTGCTGGGATTTCATCCTCAGAAAAATATATTGCAAAGCTTCTTTCTTCTGAACTGACCCAACAAACATTGCAGGGTGGTATCTTCCGGTACCACAATCTGCTCAGGCTTTAACTATAGCATGCCTATGCTCCCAAGATGCACATGACAGTTCCCAGATACTCACTTATGCTCTAGTCTTCCTCAATTGCCTCAGCACTATATCCCCCTCAGTGTTTTCTCTGCAGTCTCAACCACTTCTCTACCATCTGTCAAAACTTCTTACCCTTATCTGCCATATCATTGTAAAAACGACCACGCGCGTCATTCCCCTTACTTTTTCCTCGTCACTGCTAGAGAATCAAGCCAAAAGTTTTTTTCTTGCCAGTTTCATCTTCATCACTAGTACTATCCCCAGATTCCCAGGCAAAAGGCTTGAGGTGAAAGGATTTTAGGACAAGGTCTTCTGGGAGGCCAGAATTGATCATATAGGCTGGGTGGGGTACGACACGGTAGTTGGGGTAAGGGTTTCGGTGTGTATCGGGCTGTTCTGTTTCTGGGTTAGGTATTTTCTTAAGTCTATCAGGTCTTGGATTTCATGGCGGAGTCGGGGCGCAGTTGTCGGTGTCATGGCCCTTTTTGTTGGTGAAAGTGACAGTAAAGGCTTAGGTTATAATGTGATGGTAGAGATTGGGTAATGGTTTGGCTTCCAAGGGTTTTAAGAGCCCTGCCTCTTCAATTTCTCTAGCACCTTTGACAGGGGCCTTCCCAAGTTGGAAAACTGCCGGTTCCATAGCAGAAATCTCAGCAGAAACGGGCTTTGCTTCCGATGTTCTCCCCAATGGGCCTCCTATTCAGACCATAGAACTTTCTATTCTCGGCCTCTTCCTCTTCATATCCATGACAGTTTCCCTCAACTGCCGAAAGTCTGCAATCATGGAGGTCATCCTCCTCAACTTGCTGTAAATGGAGGGCTTGGTGCCCTTGATAATCATCTTAATCTGATCCTTCTCCGAGGCCTAGTCTGCATCTTCAACAACTGACCCCTCCATCGGTCCACATACTCCTTAAAACTCTCCTCCGATTTCTGCCTAACATTTTCCAGATCACGGAATGACAGATCGATCTCTAGGTCAGTAGGATAGTGCATTTGCTTCAGGAAAGCATCAGCCAACTCCCTCCAATCTTCCTTCACTTTCTTCTCCAAACTGTGGTACCACTCACAGGAGCTCCTTCAAGCGACATTCCAAACATTTTCTGCACTTGGCGCTGAAATAAAACCAACTGAACTCATGACTGATACAAACTGTCGGAGATGCACCATTGGATCCCCATTCCGTTAAACTTAGCCATATCAGGCATCTTCAACTGTGCTGGAAACTGTTCCTCGAAAGTCAGTGTGTCATAATCCAGCAAATCCTCATTCTTACCCCTCATCTTGCGGGTAACCGACTCAACTGATCCCGGAGCTTCTATAACTCTACCTGAGACCCAGATACTCTGCTTGCTGCAACTCTGCCATATCATCATCAAAAGTGGGGATATCATCCCTCAATCTATTCAGAGGTTCCTCTTGTCTTACATCCCCAGAAATACCCCCCAGCACGAGACCGGCTATGCCAGCCACAGCAGTAGTCAAAGCCTGCAACTGTTCAGTGATCTTGGCGAGACCGGTTATCTAACTGATCCATACGGGACACCTCATTATCGGATTCACTCATACTGTTCTTTTAGTGAGTCTTGTCCCTTCTCTAACCCAAACGGTTATCTATGATGTGTCTTTTGAGACATAGATGGTGTTAACATGATATATGTATGTATGAGGTGCATGAGATGCATTGTATATATATAACATACTAAATAAAATTATTAAAAAATTTCAAACAAATCGGCCCGTTATCATTTTAGAACCTTTCGGGCTAATTGTCATAGGAGTGAACCCATCCAGTTTAAATGGCCCAACGAGTTCACATCTCATGACAAGGAGCCCAACTAAATCCAAATGGTAATGTTCCGAACACAAGAACAAAGTGGCCCATCAACACTTAGACGCCTTTGGCCCAATCGTCATGAAATAGTTCTTGTCCCAGTTTAAATGGCCCAACAAGCCCATATCCCATGACAAATGGTCCAAATGGATCCAAACGACAATGTTCCCAAACACAAGCATATAAGAAAGATAATGCAAACATAACGTAATAATTTCTACAGAATGGCCCATCAATATTTCAGGAGCTTTGGGCCCAATGGACATAAGGTACGAACTCGCCCCAGTTTAAATGGCCCAGCAACTCCGCATTTCTGACAATGGTCCAACTGCATCAAAATGAGGATGGTCCACTAGCACATACTCGAGGAAATAATTGTTACTTTAACCATACAAACCCAGTCTATGGGTGGGTTCACAGAGTATAGATAAAGGCTCTCATCGGCGAAGGATGGCCCACACTAGGTCTCCCCAATCAAGGGTTCGAGCAACCAAGTGAGCGCACCCTTTTTTATACACTAAGTTATGTGCCAATGAGCTATGGTGTGTGACAGACTATCAAATGGATTTCCCGTTGTAGATTCCCCAGAGGGAAGGTGGAGCGAGGCTCACTTAAATACCTAAGCCTCTTAGGCCTTATCGCTTGTTGTCAGGAATAAACAACGAGTCCTCCAAATTAGTCCATCACAATAGGCTACTGGTAGAATGGCTATATAGGTGCCTTCACAGCTTTTCCTTCTAGAAAGGTAGTGAATGAAGGAAGACACCCAACATTACCTAGCCTTAAAATGCCTTTGATTAAACCCCCATTTTATCCACTAGACACGGTAATTAAAACATAAATCCAAACATTACAAGAAAATATTCGGGGCCGATTCTCTATTCCCAGTGGAGTCGCCAGACTGTGGGACAGGAAACTGGATGACGCATGCTGTCCCAGGCTCGCGGCCCGGTCGGGAGTACGGAGTAGCCAAGGGGGACTAAACCGGAGAATAATGGAGTCGCCACCCGGTGTGAATCGGGAAAATGAGATTTAAGGCCGCACTCACCCCTCGCTAGGGAAGACCTCAAACCGTTGGGTCGGAATGGTCCATTACTTATGCCACTTGTAAGAAAGGATTTATGTAATAATTTAATCAGCTTAAGTAGCACTTATTTCCAAGAGTATCATGCTTCTAAATTCACATGTACAAAAAAACTTACACCTAAGTTTACATATATTTCACATCTAAGATTACATGCTTGAAAGTACATCAAAGGAGCGACGAACATACACAACTTTACACTGGCATATTATATTCAAGAAAACACATACACATACTAACCACACAAGCACACATGTGAGCACCTTCTCAAGTGGTACGTGGAATTGTTCCCAAGTACAGATCGTACTACCGTCCATCGGAATCGGCTAAGGAATTTATGTCTGGGTTTCCATCCGATATACCACAAGAAATAATACTCAAATGTTATCATGACATAGGTATATGAATTGTAATACATTTAACACATTGTATTTATACATGTGGGGATAGCTACTAGGAAAACTATGTATGAAATATGATGAAAATGACTCAGTTCAGTGGGTGCGCATTCGCTTAGCGTTTGAAAACGCGTTCGAACGGTAAACAGAAGGTTCATGTTCGTATAGCGTTCGAGAACATGTTCGAACAGAACCAGACCTGATCCATGATAATACTAAGAAAGTGCATGTACGTTTGGGTAGCGTTCGAGAACGCGTTCGAACGGTAAACAGAAGGTTCGCGTTCGTATAGGGTTTGAGAACGCGTTCGAACGGAACTAGACCTGATGCATGATGAGACTAAGAAAGTGCGTGTGCGTTCGCGTAGCGTTTGAAAACGCGTTCGAATGGTAAACAGAAGGTTCGCGTTCGTGTAGCGTTCGAGAACGCGTTCGAACGGACCAGACCTGATGCATGCAACACAAAGAATAAAGCAACAATGTCAAGCCCAGTATGTCCGATTAAACGTATCTTAAATTCCACCGAACACACATCAACCGGCGCGGCAAAGCATCATGGTAAAGGGCTTAAAAACCCTCCCCATAGGGGATCTTACATTGCACTTACTAAGCCCATGCGCTCGATTGAATCATGCAAACAAAGAATTAAAAACAATAATATCAGACTTAGTATGCCCGATTGAACGTAGCTTGCATTCAACCGAACACATATCAACCGGCGCGGCAAAGATCGTGGTAAAGGGCTTTAACCCCTCCCCATGGGGATCTTTCATTCCACTTACTAAGCCCATGCGCTCGATTGAATCATACATAAATAAGCAACATGCAGAATTCAAGTGACGAAAATAAATAAACCAAAGCAACACAAAACAAAAGAGGGTGTCGTTTACTCAAGCGGTACGTGGAGTTGTATCCCGAGTACAGATCATACTACCGTCCATTGGAATCGGCTATGAAATTTATGTCCTGGTTTCCATCCGATATACCGCGAGAGTTGACACATCTCTCATTTTATTCCACAGCCACAACATACAACATCTCATAATTCATGCATATTTATCTACTCAAGGGCCACAACATGAATTTCAACATGACAATCATGCAAGCAATACTCAATAAATAATACAAATAAAAAACAAAAAAACGAGTGTGAAAAATACCCTCAGGTCTAACCTTTTTGCCAACTTTCAGGCTGCGTTTCACGGACGTCGGAAAGGGTACAGCTCCTCAACTTCTCCGGTTCACTGGTTTAGCGTCCTAGCTCACTGTTTTGCTGTTTTGCTTGCTGTTCGAACTCCGTTCTGCTACTGTTACGCCTCTGTTTTGCTGCTCACTGTTCAGGTCACCTGTTTTGACGTTTCCACGGACTGTTCCAAGTTTTTTGTGGGTTTTTAGTGTAGTCTTGTGTGATTATTTTAGGGATATTAAGTGCATTTTTTATGTTACTGTTTTGAGGATTTTTTGTGGGTTGTTTCGGTGATATAGGAAGGCTTATGGGGCTGTGTTTTTGACGTGCGAAGGGCTGATGTATTGGTGTATTTTTCGGTGATGTGAGAGAAGGAGATGAAGATAAATTTGTTATATTTTTTGTGTGATATGCGTGAATGGAGAGCTTGGAGATGGGGGTTGGAAATTCTTTGCTTCTTTTTTCTTGTGATGGGCGTCCATCCAGAGAGGTGAATGCCTTGGAGAGGTGTGGTTTATATAGAGAAAGGCTAGGGCTTTACCTTGTCTCACAAGGAAGGGATTTTGGCATTAAAAGAGGATTTGATTTGGTATTCAACAAGGAAATGATTAGATTGAGGGGGGACAAATCTTGGCTATATTAGGAATGCAAAATATTTAATTTGTTATGATTGATTTTAATTAGGCATGATATTTGTTAAGTTTGGTATATAATATATTTGATTTATCTTTATTAGGTATGATTATATTTTATGTTTTTTAATTGGTAAATGGTTTAATTATTTTATTTAATATTTAATTTAATTTCCTATGTGTTTTAAATGTGTTTTATTAATTGGGATGTGTTTTATTGGCTTTGGGGGCTAATTGGGCTGGGGTGCGAGGCTAGCAGAAAAACCAGAAATACCGTCTCCGTTCGAACGCCCATTCGAACGCTACACGAACATCTGCAATCTGCCTGACGTTCGAACGAAGTAATGAACGCAGCACTAACGAAGGCAGTGAACTTGTGAAATGAACTTGATGACGTACTTATTCTGAATTTCCCCTTCTGACCTCCGTTTCCCGCAATATCCTCAGCTAAAAAGGTAGTGCCTCCAACTGAGACTCATCATCGGGTTTCACATGCGAAAATGCAATTCCTACACCACGTCCACCCTGCAGCCCCACACCCTTCAACAGCCATTGCCCACTCACGCACTATAACACACTCACGCCACTTCATGCCCACGCACAAACCAAATAACAAACATAAAGGTCCCTCGCTGAAGCCACACACATAACAAATAAACCTCTCTCACAGCCCTTCACACATGCCACTCATCCTCTCTTGATCTGCACCCAATAACTCTCACACGTAAGTAGCCCTCACAGCACCGCCACACTGCCTTACCCCCTTAACGACCAAAAGCCCTCACGCACCCAATAATAAATCAACGTGAGCAGTACCCTTCACCACGTAGCCCACAAACCACAGCCACACATCACACACTCACCGAGCTGCCATGTGAAGCCACCAAAAAGCCCCTACCCTCACCAAATTAACATGAACAACAAACAAAACATCCCCTAAAATAGCCCCTAAGATAGCCCCTGTAACCACCGAAAATACCCCTGAAACAGCCCCTGAGACAGCCCTTGTAACCACCGAAAATACCCCTGAAACAGCCTCTGAATCACGCCCAAAATAGTCCCGCATTACCGCAAAATAGTAAGCCTAAACCGTGACCATAAACACCATAAAACGGAGTAAAAATAGCAGCCCAAACAGCGGAACAGCGAAGGAAAATGTTAAACCAGTGAACCAGAGGAGTTGCGGAGCATCAACCCTTCCGACGGTCGTGTAACGCGCTTCCGAGAGACGACTTAAGAGGTTAGACCTGAGGGCACCCCTTTTATTTATTATCCTTTATTTTTTATTTATTTTATTACTTTATTTCGCATGAGTATTGTGGATTGGTGCATGATGTGATTTCCGGTTGAACGAAATATTTGTTCTCTCTTGCGGTATATCGGATGGAAACCCAAACGTAAATTCCGTAGCCGAATCTGAATGGACGGTATTGCGGTCTGCACTCGGGATATAACTCCACGTACCACTTGAGAGATACACATATTTCGTCTCATCCAACCTTGTGTTCGAGCATGATTAGATTTAGTAGTAGGTTATTTATTTTTAAGCATGATTTAGTCTAGTATGTTATTATCTTTATGCATGATTATAGTTATTTTCTTTCGCAATAGGAATTTAATTTACGTTTATGTTTAGGATGTTATTATTCTTAATATTTGATAATTCAACATGCACATTGTGTGATATCGTATGTTGCCGTTATGATAACTTACTTTCAAAGCATGCAAACTTAGACGTAGGATTTACTTTCATGAATGCGAACTAGATCTAGGTTATTCTTGGATATATATGTTGCGTAGATTCGGTTAAGTTATTGCATAAATCATTTCATTACAAGTGGCATAAGTAAGGGACCATTCCGAATCCAACAGTTTGAGGTCTTCCCTTACGAGGGGTAAGTGGGGCCTTAAATCATTTTCCCGGTTCACACTAGGTGGCGACTCCATGTTATTTCTCTGGTTTCGTTCCCCCGCAGGCTATTCCGTACTCCCAACTAGGCCACGAGCCTATAACACCGTCGCCGATTTCTGTGTCCTACAGTCTGGCCTACTCCACTGGGGATAGAGAATCGGCCTCGAAATAATGTCTTGTAATGTTTGGATTTGTGCTTTAATTAACCGTATTTATACAGTGGGTTGAAGGGGTTTAATCAAAGGCATTGTTAAGGCTAGGTGATGGTTCGATGTCTTCCTTCATTCACTACCTTTCTATAAGGAAAAGCTGTGAAGGCACCTAGATAATCATTACTCATAGCTTGCCGAGATGGACTAATTTGGAGGACTTATTGGTTATTCCTCTCACCAATGCGATAAGAGCCTAAGAGGCTTAGGTATTTAAGAGAGTTCGCTCCACCCTCCCTCAGGGGAATCTTCAATAGGAAATCCATTTAACAGTTAGTCGTGCACCATAACTCGTTGGCACGTACCGTAAGGTATAAAAAAGGTGCGCTCACTTGGTCGCTCGAACCCTTGAGTGGGGAGACCTAGTTGTGGGCAATCCTTCGCCAGCGAGAGTCTTTGTCTACACTCTCACAAACCCACACATAGACCGGAGTTGTATGACCTATGGCAACTATTTCCTTATGCTTGTGGACCATCCTCATTTGGATGCAGTTGGACTTCTTGTCAGAAATGCGAACTTGTTGGCCATTTAAACTGGGATGAGTTCGTATCCTATGACAATTGGGCCAAAAGCTTCTGAAATATCAATGGGCCGCTCTGTAGAAATTATTGCTTTATGCTTGAATTACCTTTTTATGCTTGTATTTATGGACCATCATCATTTGGATGCAGTTGGAATTCTTGTCAGAAATGCGAACTTGTTGGGCCATTTAAACTGGGACGAGTTCATATCCTATGACAATTGGGCCAAAAGCTTCTGAAATGTCGATGGGCCGCTCTGTAGAAATTATTGTTTTATGCTCGAATTATCTCTTTATGCTTGTATTTAGGGATCATCATCATTTGGATTCAGTTGGACTCCTTGTCAGAAATGCAAACTTGTTGGGCCATTTAAATTGGGACGAGTTCGTATCCTATGACAATTGGGCCAAAAGTTTCTAAAATGCTGATGGGCCATCATGTGATTGGGCCCCTTATCATTTGAAGTTATTTAGCCATGTTATCGCAAAAGTGTAAACATGTTAGGCCTTTTCAACTGGGACAAGTTTGCACCTCGCGATAATGTGATTGAATACTTTAAAATGACAAAAGGCCAACTTATATACATCGCACGCATCTCATGCACCTCATGCATACACGCATCATGCTAACCCATTGTGTTCAAAAAGCCATAATAGATTCCCGTTGGGTTAAGGAAAAAGAAGACTCACCAAGAGGGCGATAGCGAATATGAGCGAATCAGAGAATGAGGTATCTCGTATGGATCAATTGGAAGCTAATCTCACTAAGGTTATCGAGAAACTGCAAGCTTTGACCGCTGCCATGACTAATAGGGCTGCACCCCGCGCTGCGGGAGGTTCTGAGAATGAGAGGCGTGAAGAGCCTCCGAACAGATTGAATGATGATATCCATGTATTTGATGATGATATGGCTGAGTAGGCCGCGGGATGAATAGCCAGATCACATGCTAAATTACAGAATCTCCGAGATCAGGTGGAGTCAGTTACCCGTAAGCTAAAGGGTAAGCATTATGACTTATTGGACTATGAGGCAATGACTTTTGAGGAGCAGCTGTCGGCTCAGTTTAAAATGTCGGACATAGCTAAATTCAATGGGAACGGGGATTCGAGGGTCCATCTACGACAATATGTTTCTGTGATGAGTTCAGTGGGCTTGTCGCAGCGCCAAGTTCAGAAGATGTTTGGGATGTCGCTCGAGGGGGCACCCATAGTGTGGTACCATAGCCTTGAAAGAAAGTTTAAGGAAGATTGGAGGGAACTGGCAGAAGCCTTTCTGAAACAGTATGTCACAGACTTGGAGATAGACTTGTCGCTTCGTGACTTGGAGAATACCAAGCAGAAACCGGAGGAAAGTTTCAAAGATTATGTGGATCGCTGGAGAAGCCAGCTTTTGAAAATGCAGACTCGGCCCTCGGAGAAGGACTATATCAAAATGATCATCAAGGGCACCAAGCCCTCTATTTATGGTAAGCTGAGGAGGATGACTTCGATGATTGCTGATTTTTGACAGTTGAGGAAGACTGTTATGGATATTGAGAACATAAAGTTCTATGGCCAGAATATAAGGACTTTTGGGGGGCATTCTGAGACCAAGCCCGCTACTGCCGAGGTTACTCCCATCAGAAATAGGCGATTCTCCAACCTTGGTAATCCTCTATCGAAGGTGTTTGAAAAGTTGAAGATGCAAGGACTCCTGAAACCCTTAGAACCTAAACCACTTCCAAACCCCGTGCCACACTACATTGACTTGAACTTATATTGTTACTTCCATCAACAAAAGGGTCACGAAACTGACAACTGCCCCCGCCTTAGGCATGAAATCAAAGACCTCATTGATAACCACAAAATACCCGACCCAGAAAAAGAACAGCCCAATACATACCGTAACCCCTACCCAACTACCACTCTGTTCCACCACCCACCTACATGATCAACTTCGGCTTGCCCAAAACTTTTGTCCTCCAAACCCTCAACCACCAAGCTTCTTACATGGGGATAAGGGATGACAACGGTGAAGAACCGTAGGCCGAGGAAGAAGGCAGTACTGCGAATGTTGAAGTTGTTCCTCCTAGTTTATTTGATCCTGCATTTTTAATAAAGACATTGATTTTGTCTATTTGTTCGAACCTTTTCTTAATGATAATAAAGACGCTCATTTCACTTACTTGCCTAAGTCTCTTCCTTTCAACCTGCAACATGAGTATATTTGATAAAATCATTCAACTCTGGTACTATGATACTCGGTGATGTTTAGAAACACGGGGAATCCTCGGTAGAAGCAAGCAAAGACAGGATAGCCATTCAGAAATTGGGAAACGGGGTAGTGAGACTGTCAGATGTAGGAGGGAATGAGTTCACGAGCCGATCAACG
The DNA here is from genome assembly GCA_019454045.1 of Zanthoxylum bungeanum. Taxonomy (NCBI): domain Eukaryota; kingdom Viridiplantae; phylum Streptophyta; class Magnoliopsida; order Sapindales; family Rutaceae; genus Zanthoxylum; species Zanthoxylum bungeanum. The sequence goes on from SKCR01001477.1 coordinate 14,909, forward strand.
TAGATAGATTGAAACAGTACTTCACTTGAGGAAGAGAAGACTGAGGAGTCACCAAGAGAATTGGCGGAAGACCTAAGCCAACGTGTTAGACATTATGTCCCATAGCGTCACTGTTTGTAAATGATATTGTATTATTGTACAAAATTAACTATGTGATAATGAAATTGCCTTTTGCCGTTTTGTAATATTATTTACTTTGATATATAAATGGCGAAAGTCCATATGATTAATACCGGATTGAGATGATATGAGACAGTATCAATCCATAAAGGTTTAATCATTAAATATCCTATAGTCGGAGTATTATCGAGATCGGACATCGATAATGCGGAATAGACTAGTATTGCGCTTGTGCACGTTGTGAGGGCACAATGGCATAGTTCTCATATATTTAAGTATTGGATACTTATGCAAGTGCGATAGGAGGTTGTGTTTTACCGATGGTACGGAAAACAGCTTCGCTCTGGATAGACCCCGCGGAATCCCATTGGTAGTATGTCTGCGTGTCTATGGGAGGCCGCATCAGGGTAGGTGTATATGGTCTTAACCTGAGACTTACATCGCTAGTACTTGCGACAATCGGTAAACTTTGGTTTTGGTGGTTGGGGACCTTAACCGGTTCTGTGTACACCTCTTCTGGGTTTATCGAGAATCGTAGTGTACTGGATGTGATGTCGAGATGGAGTATCACTTCAGACATATGGAGGTGATGATCACGCAGGACACAGAACTAGTACTCTATAAAAGGTTGCAACCGTCGGGACAATATGACCAGGTCAGGATTGTCCGATTTAAAGAGACTAGTTGCTTGATGTCCGATATATGTTTCGTACGGGGCAGACACATTTCCAGCCCCAGGCCTAACATGTGATCGTCCGATACTGGATCGATGTACGCAATACTACGGTATACTACGCTTGATATAGATCTTATATTCCTATAAGAATATTTCTGGAGAATTGGGTAGGCATGGCGCTTTGCTAGAAGCCAACCTTGTCTTGTGAATCGGTAAAAACGTAGTACGAGGTACGTACGTGTTCGGATTATCCGACGACCGTATTTACTGCCAACATATCCGGAGATCTCTTGGGTCGCTTCCCGAAGATTCACCAATGACGTATGATTCAAACTCGATTAATCTTGGATTAATTACGGAGAGACTTTATCTTGGATAAAGTACTATACAAAGAGAAGGAACGATCAATTTGGAATTAATCGTAAAATTATTATATTCGATATAATAATCGAAATTCGATTTCGACGCGAAATTAAAATTAGATTTTAATTCGGGCAAACGAGTTAATTTAGAATTAATTCGTTAGCGACGTAAATAATAATTTCGCTAGGCGCAATTATTTATTTAAATTCGATTTAATTAACGTCGCGACGTAAGTTCGGTATTTCGGAAATATCGAACCCGAACGCGTGAGTGCACGTGGGCCCACTTTCATTTGGAAACGTGTGGGGCCCACATGACACATGTCATTTTATGCATTATTTAATTGTTAATACATTGCATGGTGATAGTGTACAATACACTCAATGGTTTTGCATGGGTTTGAGTGTTTGACACTCTAAGCCATTGCATGATTTGTGTCATAAGTTTATTATTAATTTAATAAATATTATGGCATAAATATAAATTGATTTTTTGTAACAAAAATCATTGAACTCTCCTCTCTCTCACATTGCCGAAACTACATGCAGTTTTGGGCTCTCCATTTCTTCAATTTTGTGGCAAGATTTGAAGAAGTTGTGCATTCAAAATCACAACAAAGGCTAGCACCTTCAAGGGATCATACATAGGTGATATGGGAAACTAATCCTTGAGCTTGGAAGGATCAAACTCGACTTGGAGTCCCTCTTTTCTTCTTGGCCGAGAGCTTCACTGCACAAGGGAGGAATTTCGCATCATCTTAGCATCCATCTTCAAGTATTGTGAGTATGATTCCGCCATACTTCAATTAATTCATTCATGTATTTATATATTTTGCTTGTTCTTGTTGATCTTGGGGCTTGTTATTATTTCCCAACAATGGTATCATTGAGCTTAAAGAGCATGCAAATATATTAGGATGTTATTTGGGAAAATTGTATGAAGCATGATTTGATGAGTTTGCTTGATTAAATATGCTTAGATGTATGTTATTTAGATTATACATCATCAATTTCATGGAAAATAAATTGGATTAATTTTTTCCAACCCAAATGAGGCTTGGCCGAATACATGCAAGCATATGGACTAGATGATTTTTTAATTTTAAGACATTAGATGACTTGAAATAATATGGTATGATGATTTGTAACTCGATTGGATTGAAAACGAAATCGGAACCATTTTAATCACCTTGGCCGAATGCTTGATGGAGGATTAGGGACTTGATTTTTTGATTAAATAATGTTGGACATATATTTAAGATAAAAATATGATTAATGGATTATTTGATATTTTGGGAATATTGATTTAAAGGATTAATCATGATAATACACTTTAATTAATTAAGTTATAAAATTTGGAATTTTAAAATTTGTTAGTTGGGCTTAATTTTGAATTGGGCCTAAAACTATTATATTTGGACATAATGGGCTTGGTTGGGCCAAGTAGATTTGGACCATTTGGATTGGATCCAAAATGGGCCTAAATCACACCATTTAAGCCCAAATGTAATAAATGGGCTTTTATGTTTAATTGGGCCTTATGGGCTTGATATTGATTTTATGGCATATGAGGGTGATTCCTTATTGGGCTTGGTAATTGGGTTTGACCCATACATTGACCAAAACCCAAGCCTAAAGAAATCAATTGAAAGCCCATCGGACTTTAATTAAACGGACATTAGATGTTAGTTGGGCTTTGAGACCCGATTGTATTAAGATTTGGAATCTAAGTTATAAAAGCACAATAAAAGTGTAAATATTTAATTTAGAATTAAATAATAGGATTAGTATTGAATACGACTTAAATGGATTTAACGAGTAGTTCGATATAATTCGTGAATTCATACTATAAGTATTTATTCTCAAATTGAGTTGGACTCGCGCAAATGCAAACAATTGTTTGAACATTGTATTGTCACCTAATTAAAGACTAATTAATTGGATTTGATTGGTTGTATAACATGCCTTGAATGAATGAATGTGGATGTGATGTATGAATAGTGTATATCGGATGGATATTAGAAGGGAAGGGTAATTTTAGAAATTATTGTAAATTTAGAATTTATAAATTGGACCTGCGTGTCCAGCCTTTCTCTTATTGTCTCTTTGTATTCTCTTCTCACCTAATTCCCCTCAATGTAAATGAGGTTTCTCTTATTGTATTATGTAATTGGGTAGAATAGAATAATGCTAGCGGGAGAGGAAATGGAGTGATTTGTTCTAGGAACAAGTTGTTGTTCATATCCATCCGTATATCGCTATTACTTTACTTTACGCGCTTTATGATGTTTTAGAAGCATGCTTAAGGGTGTATGATGATGAGACCTAACAAAGATAAATTAATTGGTTGCCAATTATGCGAAAAATCCCTCAAACAATATTAAGCGATTATCCTTCCATTGAATGATTCTTGTTCAAGATCCGAAGTTGGCATTGGTTTGTTTGGCCAAAGTCAAGACCTTTGTCAATCAAGGATGTACTTGAATCATGAGAGTTTTGTTGCATATCGGTGTCTTGTCCAAATCGTGATTTTTATTGGCCAAAGTCAAGATCACTTTTTGTCCAATGACATTGATTACGAAACTTTCCTCGTCAATGGGTCCCGCTTAACTGGAATCATTAGGTTTGTTTTTGGCCAAAGCCAAGGCCTAGATGATTCGGAGGATAGGGTTAGGAAAATGTAATGGATACATTGACATTATACATATGTTTCGGACTTGGATGTCCACCTAACCGGATCTAGGAATTGGATGAGATCCAATTGATCATAGAGATCTACCTAAGTTAAATAGCATACAACTTTTATTGGCCAAAGTCAAGGTTGTGTGTTATTTAACGGGATCCTAGCCCACTAGGAAATGCGATTTCCCGAGTTCTCCACGAGAGGGTTAGAGACTTGAAGAAAATAGTGGGAGGCTATTATTGAATTTGCAATTTCGTTCAGATACTTAGCCTTACGCGTCTTTCAAAATTATTTCGTCAATATTTTAATAATTAGTTGGACTAATATATTGTTATTTTGCTTGTAACAGTTTGACTGTACCCATAACATCGTTGACTTTATAGTTGGACTATAGTTGTCAAGATGACTGGCAAGGGTAATGTCCGCGACATAATCATGGGCGATAATGTCTTCAAAGGGACAAACTTTGCCGATTGGGAAATGAACCTCAAGATAGTGCTTGGGGCTGAGAGGGTGCTGTATACTATTCAGAGACCTCTCCCGCCTAAACCACTGAGCCATTGGAGCTAGAGTTATGGAAGACTCATAGTGACGATTGTGACCAAGCTCAGTCAGTTATGCTAGCTGCAATGACCCAGCATTTCAGACGCCAGAACAGGGACTTGGATCCCTATAACATGATGGCAAGATTGCGTGATCTCCACCGCACCAACAAGCGGATGGAGAGGTACGAGCTAGTAAGGAAACTCTTCCGCTCCCGGATGACAGACGGCGCATCAGTTGAGGCCCACGGGACTCAAATGATCGCTGACATAGATGAGTTAGCCAAGATGGGCATTATCTTGGAGGCAGAGTTGACGATTGATATGCTATTACAATCGCTACCCGATACTTGGAAACAAATCATCATCAACTATAAGTTGATGGACACTGACGACACTCTTGGAGAGTTGTTGTCCATGCTGAAGGAGTCCGAAAAGGAACTCCTAAAGGGGAGCAAGCGCGAGGCGCATTATGCATCGACCTCTCATGCGCCAAGGGCTGGGCCCAAGGCAATTGGAGGTGCGAGGAAGAAGAAGTTCAAGAACAAGGGCAAGGGCAAGTTGACAGTGGCTTCTAGGAAGCCAAAGGACAAATCTCGCGACATCTGCCTCAACTGCGGCAAGAGGGGTCACTGGAAACGTGACTGCCGAATGGGCAAAGGGCAGATGGAGGATATCAAGGCTGGCAAGGCTATCGCCTCTGGTATGTTTGTTATTGAGATAAATATGAATACTTCTAGTTTTAAAAATTGGATTTTTGATTCTGGTTGTGGTGCTCATATTTGTACTGATGTGCAGGATCTGCAGGATAGCAGGGTGCTGGCATCGGGGGAGATGGATCTACGGGTCGGAAACGGAACACCAGTTGCTGTTTTGGCCGTAGGGACTTTTGTTTTAGAACTGCCCTCAGGGCATGTACTTAAACTTTTGAACTGTTATTTTGTACCTAGTTTAACTAGGAATATTATATCTGTATCCTTGTTAACCCAGCAGGGTTACACTTTTGTATTTAGAAACACTGGTGTTATTTATATAAAAATGATGCAGAAATTTGCACAGCTGTTGCAAATAACGGTCTTTATATTTTGAATATAAATGAATCTCCTAAAATGACAAACAAAAGGCTCAAAAGGAGTAATCTAAAAGATGAAGCTTATATGTGGCATTTTCGTCTAGGACACATCAACAAGACTCGCATATCCACACTTTCGAAGAGTGGGTACTTGGACGAATTTGATCCCAATTCATATGACGTCTGCGAATCTTGTCTTTTAGGCAAAATGCCTAAATCACCTTTTAGCGGTAAAGGTGAACGTGCCACAGAACTGTTGGCTCTCGTTCATACTGACGTATGCGGGCCCATGTCTAGCCAGGCTAGAGGTGGATTTCACTACTTCGTAACCTTCACAGATGATGCATCTCGTTACGGTTATGTGTATCTTATGAGACACAAGTCGGAAACTTTTGAGAAATTCAAAGAGTTTCGACACGACGAAGTGGAGAAACAAACAGGGAAGAGTATTAAGACATTACGGTCAGACCGTGGTGGCGAATACTTAAGTTATGAGTTTCAAGATTACTTGAAAGAATATGGTATTCTTTCACAGTGGACTCCTCCTGGAACACCGCCGCAATTAAACGGTGTGTCCGAACGAGAAACCGCACCTTGTTGGACATGGTAAGGTCAATGATGAGTCGCACTGAGCTACCAATATCCTTCTGGGGATACGCATTAAACAGTGCTATACTTATTTTGAATAAGGTACCGTCGAAGTCTGTTGAACAGACTCCATATGAGATATGGACAGGAAGGAAACCAGGTTTCTCTTTTTCCTGAAGATTTGGGGATGCTGGGCATATGTTAAACGTTTGGAAGGTACCAAACTTGAACCCAAATCTGATAAATGCCTTTTCGTAGGATATCCTAGGGAAACCAAAGGATATTACTTCTATCACCCACAAGAGAACAAAGTATTTGTTGCTCTACAAGCATTTTTCCTTGAGAAGGATTTTATAAATGCAGTGGTAAGTGGGAGGAAAGTAGAACTCGATGAAGATCGTAGTGATACTGTTCCTGGCAATGAATCAACGACGGAACAAGAACAGACCGTCCGGGATGAGTCTGTACCACAAACTTCACATACACAAGGACCGCGTAGGTCGGAGAGAGTCAGAACAGTACCTGAGAGGTATGGGTTCCTGATCTCACCTCATGTAGATATTAATCTTATTGAGGATAATGAGCCGGCTACGTATGAGGAAGCGATACAAAATATCGATTCCGCTTTATGGCAAGAAGCCATGAAGTCCGAGATGGATTCCATGTACGCCAACCAAGTTTGGACACTGGTTGATGCACCAGAAGGCGTAAAGCCTATTGGATGCAGATGGATCTTCAAGAAGAAGACCGACATGGATGGCAACGTACAAACGTACAAAGCTAGGCTTGTAGCGAAGGGGTATCGTCAACAATATGGTATTGATTATGACGAAACCTTCTCACCCGTTGCCATGATTAAATCCATTCGGATAATGCTTGCAATAGCTGCATATTTCGATTACGAGATATGGCAGATGGACGTTAAAACCCCGCTTTCCTTAATGGAAACCTTTTGGAGGATGTTTATCAACAGCCTGACGGTTTTATCGTACCTAGACTTGCAAACAAGGTTTGTAAGTTAAATCGATCCATTTATGGATTGAAGCAAGCATCACGGTCATGGAATCAGTGTTTTGATGAGATCATAAAAGATATGATTTCGTGCAAAACGCAGATGACCCTTGTGTATACAAGAAGGTTAGTGGAGAGCACTTACTTTTATTGTCCTTTATGTTGGAATTCAATCAAGTCCCAAGGATCACAAACATGCATAAAACGAATTGAATACACAAAGGAGTAAGGCGGAATACATACTCACATTGATGGGTTTGATGCTAGGAAGAACAAGATGCGTTTTTTTGTTGCTTCATCATGCTCGGTTTTGGCTCCAAGTGCAGTGAGCTATTCGTTGGGGGCTGTTTTGAGGCTCCAATAATCGGCCATGGATGTCACCATTGAAGCTCCAAGCTTCACTTTTCCATGCTCACAAATTCGTTTCCCTATCACCATAAGTATAACCCATGTGTGTGTGCTAGCACCATCCTTCTTCATTTGCTTCTCAAAATCGGTCTAACCAGAAAAATTGAGAAGAAATCGGCACCATGCCGTGAAGAGAGAAGAGAAAAGAGAGGGAGAGGAAGAGTTACGTTTTTGGCTCCAAGCAAAAAACGTGTACTGTATGTGTATATAGAGAGAAGGCAAATTGTTTTACTTATATTTATATTTTATTTCCAAAATAAAATCAAATATAAAAGCCTTTTCATTTACCAAATACAAAAGTCAAAAAAGCAAAAAAGCTTTCATCATTTTCAACTTTTACTTTAAGTCACATCACATCACTTTAATAAAGTGACATGTTGTCAAGTCACATCACTCAAAGTGACAATTGATTTGACAATTGATGCGACTAACAATTTGACGCTTGATGTGACTTGCGTGCCGCGCTCGAATTCGAAATGCGAATGCGCTCGCAATCACTCTCGGGCTCGGGTTCGCTAATTCCAAATTAACGAATTTTTCCGTCGCGTCGTAATTAAGTGATTACGCCTAGCGAATTCACTATTCACATCGCTAACGAATTAATTCTAAATTAATTCGTTCGCCCGAATTAAAATCTAATTTTAATTCCGCGTCGAAATCCAATTTCGATTAATATATCGAATATATTAATTTTATCGATTAATTCCAAATTAATCGTTCTCTCTCTTTAACGATATTTTATCCGAGATAAAATATCTCCGTAATTAATCCCAGATTAATTTTCTCTCTCTCATCGAATTAATCCCAGATTAATTCTATCTCTTTTCTAATTAATCCCAGATTAATCAAAGTGCGAGTCATACATCATCGGTGAATCTTCAGGAAGCGACCCATGAGATCTCCGGATATGTTGGCAGTAAATACGATCGTCGGACTGTCCGAACACGTAAGTACCTCGTACTACGTTTATATCGATTTACAAGACAAGGTTGGCTTCTAGCAAAGCGCCATGCCTACCCAATTCTCCAGAAATATTCTTACAGGAATATATAGATCTGTATCAAGCGTAGTATACCGTAGTATTGTGTATATCGGCCCAGTATCGGATAATCACGTGCTAGGGCTGGGGCTGGATAAGTGTCTGCCCCGTCCGAAACACATATCGGATGTCTGGTGGTAACATAGTCTCTATAATCGGATATACATGACCTGGTCACAATATCCCGATTGGTTGCGCAACACTCAAGAGCACTAGTACCGTATCCTGCGTGACATCATCTCCAATGACTGAAGTGACACTTCCATCTTGACATCACACCCAATACACTACGACTCTCTGATAAACCCAGAAGTGTGTGTACTCAGAACCCGTTTAAAGTCCCCTACCACCAAGACCAAAGTCTATCGATTATCGTAAGTATTAGCGATGTAAGTCTCAGGGTAAGACTATACACACCTACCTTGATTTCGGCCTCCCATAGACACATAGTCATAATACCAATGGGATTCCGAGGGGTCTATCCAGAGCGAATCTGTTTCCCGTACCATCGGGTGAAACACACGACCTCCTATCGCACTTGCATAAGTATCCAATACTTATATATATGAGAACTATGCCGTTGTGCCCTCACAAACGCGCACAAGTGCAATACTAGCCTATTCCGCATTATCGATGTCCAGTCTCGATAATACTACGGCTAGGGATATTTAATGATTAATCCTTCGTGGACTGATACTGTCTCATATCATCTCAATCCAGGAACTAATCATAGGGACCTCTCTTCATTTTATATCTATGGTGATCTAATCACAAATGATGAGAGTGCAATTTCTTTGTCACATAGTTAATTTGCTACAACAACATAATGATCTCGTGCAAATAGTGACGCTATGGGTCATAATGTCCAACAATCTCCCACTTGGCACGTAGCGAGTCACTCAAGTGTCCTACACCTGAACTATGTACGGTTCGCTCAAATTGCTGAGGAAAGGTTTTCGTCAGCGGATTTGTTTAATTATCGTCTGACGCGATTTACACGATCATCACATCGCCACGATGTATGATCCGAACGAATCAGATGATATAGAAGTATATATCTGGATCGTCGATGATGAGACCTTTAATTCTTTAGCCTGTGCTGACGCCTAGCTCAGCTGCTAACAGAACTATATCTAATCTAATTAGATTTATTATCGATCCAAATGGCTTCTATTGCTGCCTCAGCTGCAGCAATAATCCGCATTTGTTTGTTATTCGGCAACAGTTATCTTGCTAGGAAGATTTCCAGCTCACTGTCCCTGTTATTCAAACTTTATAGTACCGCAGTATTTTAATTGTTTGGAAACTTGCAGTAGTGATCCCAGTCACTACAAGTTCTCATTCTCCATAGTTTAAGATAGCATCTTTAGTTCTCTGAGATACTAAAGATGTTCTCAACTTCAATCCAGTGACTATCACTTGGATTGAACTGATCGTGACTCCATATGCTCGAAGCGTATGAGACACCAATACAAGTACATTTAAATGTACAATTTCTCAGAGAGTGTTACCAACTCCAAATCTAGCCCAGCAGTAGATCTTTATTCCTTGAATAAAGGTTGTTACTCCCCAGAATTCTACGGAGAATTTCTATTGAAAGAATATCCATGAAAGCCAAGCTTTCACCAATTGTTTTATGGGAATTTCATTGTCAGTGCCCTCTCCCACTAACCTCCTTATATACACAAGAATTATTTCGTTTTGAGTTAAATCATAAACCATTATGATTATTTCAAAACGTCAGTTCCAAGAACCCTATGCTTGCTTCAATCCAAACATGGATTGAATAATCCGCAAACTTGTTTGTCGGTTATACAAAATCGTCAGAATGTTATAAACATTCTCCAAAAGGTTTCCTTTTCAGGAAAGCGATTTTGATTTGTAACTGACATATTTCATAAATGAAATATACAGTTATAACAAGCATCTTCAAAATGGATTTACCATGGCAACAGGTAAAGGTTGAACCGTTATTAACACAATGTTGATAACGATACCTTTCCGTCAAAAGCCTAGCTTTGTACGTTGGTATGTTGCCATCCATGTATGTCTTCCTTGAAGACGTATAATGTACCAATAGGCACAATGCTTTGTGGTACACACAACTAGTATCCAAAATAGTTGTTAAACATGGAATCCATTCCGAACTCATGGCATTTTGCCATTATAGGGAGTCGATACCTCGTATCACTTCCTCTAAACGTAGTCAGATGGTACACCTCCATAAGATTGACATCTTAATGAGGTTAGATCAGAAACCCATACCCTAGGTTGTTTTCTGACTCTATCCGATCTACGAAGTTTCTTGTGTATTTGAAGATTAATGGTACAGATTCATCATTGATGAACTGTTTGTGTTCCATTAAGGATTCGTGCCTTGAATAGTATACTCCGATTTCATCGAGTATCACTATCCTCCCACTGACCACTGCATATCGGTATTCCTCTCAGGAAAACCGCATGGTGAGCAACAATCATATTGTTCTCATGTGAGATTTACAAGTACTATACTTAAGGTTTCCCTTAGGATAACCTATATTGGCACTTATCCAATTTGGGTTCTAGTTTGGTATCATCCAAACGTTATGCCTGGCATACCCAAATTATTAGGAGTAAGAAACCCCGTTTCTTTCTTGTTCATATCCTATATGATATCTGTCAAACAGATTTATATGGAACCTTATTCTAAATAAGTTTTGCACTGTTAATACATATCCTGTTTGAAGGAAATGATAGCTCAGAGCGACTCGTGATAAACCTATCATGTCCAACAAAATTCGTTTTAGTTCGGACACACTGTCTAACTGACATGTCTCGTTTAATTGTGTCCTAGACAACAATGCCACAAATAAGTCTCTATTGATCAAATCAATTTGAGCTATTTATTTGTCATTTATATGTTTGAGATTTTATTATATTCAAAATATAAATTCTGTTATTTACATCTAATGTATTTATCTCAGTATTATCTTATATAATAAAACACTTTAGTGTTTTAGAATATAAAGGTTCACCCGCAGTGGGTTAAAACACCGATAAAGAGATAATGTTTCTAGTCAACTAGTTACATTATAACAGTTCCTAATTTAAGTACACACCCAAAGGGTAGTTCCTAAACTTAGGTATCTACGGTCGAAACAGCGACTTTTCGTCCCGTTTCCGATTCGCAGAGAAATCTCAGCTTGAAGTCAGTATCCTGCTCAAAGCAGATTCTGAATATCAATACATATATATTATGTACCACATTAAGTATTTAAAATCTAATTTCAATACTAGCTGTGAACATAACTAAGACAAACATTTTTAAAGTTAGAGCCTCGCCCTTTCTTTAATTCCTTCGTGTCTTCCATATCCAAATGGTAGTCACTTTGGGATATGTCAATTATCCTTTTCAATATTTCACAAACCTTTGGCCAAGCCTTGGGTTTCGGAATATCGAAACGATGTGCACCTCGTGCTACATGCCCAATTGCAAACTTTGACTTTATCTTCTCTAGAATAGTCAATTAATTCTCCCAGAATTATAAATTGCAATTTTAATACTTCTTAAATCAAAAAAATTAGTATGACAAGTATATTAAATTAAGCATTAAAGTCATCATCACATAAATCTTCCAAAGATTTTATGCTCTACTTATTTTTGCTTAATTTGGGCGTAAGGTATAATAAGTTATTTTATCAAATAAAGTAACCTATTATGTATTCCCAATTTGAAAATTAAATCATTTAAATATTTTAATCCCAGATTATATTTTAAATATCCAACTTTTCAATTTCTTATCTTGATTACAATAGTCCAACTATTTAACCAACGATTAGTGGTACTATATTATATTATAATGATTATAATAGTCCAACTATATAATCAAATATAATCAAATTAATTAACCTCAATTACATTGATTACTATAATCCAATTATAAAATCAATTGTAAACTGAAATTAATTAATTCAAATATATTGATTAATATAATCCAATTATATATAATCAAGTATAATACAGTCCAACTGTTTTTAAAACAACATAAAATATTAGTCCAACTAATACTTTTGATTAATATGACGAATAAAATAAAATGAGCGTGTTTAGCGAGTATTCGAACGAATGTTGCAAATTCAATACTTGCCTCCCACTATTTTTCGTCGAGCCTCTAACCCTCTGTGGAGACTCGGGAAACCGCGTTTCCTAGTGGGCTAGGATCCCGTTAAATAACACACAACCTGACTTTGGCCAATAAAAAGTTGTATGCTATTTAACTAGGTAGATCTCACAGATCAATGGATCTCATCCAATTCCTAGATCCGGTTAGGTGGACATCCAAGTCCGAAACATATGTATAATGTCAATGTATCCATTACATTTTCCTAACCCTATCCTCCGAATCATTTAGGCCTTGGCTTTGGCCAAAAACAAACCTAATGATTCCAGTTTAAGCAGGACCCATTGACGAGGAAAGTTTCGTAATCAATGTCATTGGACAAAAAGTGATCTGACTTTGGTCAATAAAAATCACGATTGGACAAGACACCGATATTGCCAACAAAACTCTCATGATTCAAGTACATCCTTGATTGACAAAGGTCTTGACTTTGGTCAATAAAAAAACCAATGCCAACTTCGGATCTTGAACAAGAATCATTCAATGGAAGGATATTTGCTTAATATAAAACGAGGGTTTTTCGCGTGCAAAATTGGCTACCAATTTAATTATCTTTGTTAGGTTCTCATCATATACACCCTTAAACATGCATTCTAAATACATATAAAGCGAGTATGAAATAAAATAATAATGATATGCGGATGGATATTTTACATTGATCCTAGATCAAATCTCTCACTTTCTCTCTCTCGCTAGCACTTGTATTATTTCTACCCGTTTACACTACACTTCTAAAGAAACCTCTTTTACATGGAGGGGAAAGGTGAGAAGAGAATACAAAGAAATACGAGAAAGAAATGGAGATAAGGCTGGACACGCAGGTCCAATTAATAAATCAAATTTATTACAATTTCCAAAATCGCCCAACCGACTAATATCCATCCGATATACATTATTCAAACATCATAACCATGTATTCATACAAGCATGTTATCAATCAATCAATCAAATTAATTAATCTTGATTATTAGTGATCATCCAATGTTCAAACAAAGATTTGATTTTGTTCGAGTCAAACTCGTTTTTGCGAACACGTACTCAAAGTACAATTTCTACGAATTAAATTAAATTACATAATAAATCCAATTTAATACGTATTTAATTCTAATTCATTATTTAATTCAAATTAAATATTACACTTTTATTAACGAACCTTTACGACTTAAATTCCAATTTTAATCGCAACGGGTCTCAAAGCCCGATTAACATCTAATGTTTTATTTAATTAAGTCCAATGGGCTTTTAATTAATTTCTATAAGGCGTGGACTTTTGGTCAACTTGGGTCAAACCGAACAACCAAAATCCAATCCGGGAGTTACCCCATAAGCCTTTAAATTAATTTTGGCCCATTAGGCCCAATTAAATAATTAAGGTCCATTAAGTCATAATTGGACCTTTTGGATTCGGTTTTGGGCCTAATTGGATCCAACCAATTTTGCCTAAACCCAAACTTTGTTACAACAAAGCCCAAAAGCCCAATTACAACTAACAAGCCCAATTTCCAAAATCAAGCCCAAATTAATTAACTTATAAAATTCCAAATTTCACAATTAATTAACCTAAGTGTAATACACAATCAATTACCCAATTAACATTCCTAAACCATCAATTAGCCTAATTAATCATGCATTTTAACAACCAAATAGTGTCCAACACAATTCAATTAAAATCAAACCCAATAACATGCTTTCAAGTCTCGGCAATTAGGGTTTTTTCAATTCGATTCGGTTTCAATCCAATTGAGTCCACAATTTAATTTCCCAAATCAATTCAATTCATCCAATGAATTAAAACAACAAAATCACAAAGAATTTCATGTTCTTTAAAATTCGGCCAAGCCACTTTAAAAGGGAAAAATGTTCCAAATCAAAATTCAATCCAATTGAACTTCAAAACAACATTAACCAATTGTTTTAAGTCATCCAATGATCAAACAAAACAAAATACCAAGACATTAGGTTCTTCCAATTTTCGGCCAAGCATCCAATTTGGGGAAAATTGAATCCATTCAATTTCATGATTGATCACACACAATCTCAATTAAACATGTTCTAAGCATACTTAAACATCCAATTCAATAAAACATGCTTAAAACATTTTACCCAATTTCAAGTTTCATTTCAACCTAAAGAATTGGGGAAAATTGATCTAATCCAATTTTCTTGAAATTGATCATGCACAACTTCAATTCAACCTCATTCAAGCATAATGCATCAAACAATTCAACCAAATCATGCCTAAATCGAGTTTACCCAAATTAAAGTTTTGACAAAAAATAAGCAAATTGGGAAAATCAATCCAATCAATTTTTTTTATCAAATTGATTACATACAACTCAAATTCAATCATCTATAATCATCCTCAAACAATCAATTAGACAGAATCAAGCCAAAATCAAAAAGCCCCAAATTTGCTCAAGAACCCTAATTCGGTTTTCATGCAATCAAAAGCTCTGATACCATTGTTGGAATTCAATCAAGTCCCAAGGATCACAAACATGCATAAAAACGAATTGAATACACAAAGGAGTAAGGCGGAAATACATACTCACATTGATGGGTTTGATGCTAGGAAGAACAAGATGCGTTTTTGTTGCTTCATTATGCTCGGTTTTGGCTTCCAAGTGCAGTGAGCTATTCGGTTTGGGGTGTTGTTTTGAGGCTCCAATAATCGGCCATGGATGTCACCATTGAAGCTCCAAGCTTCAAGCTTTTCCATGCTCACAAATTCGTTTCCATATCACCATAAGTATAACCCATGTGTGTGTGCTAGCACCATCCTTCTTCATTGCTTCTCAAAATCGGTCTAACCAGAAAAATTGAGAAGAATCGGCACCATGCCGTGAAAGAGAGAAGAGAAAGAGAGGGAGAGGAAGAGTTACGTTTTTGGCTCCAAGCAAAAAACGTGTACTGTATGTGTATATTAGAGAGAAGGCAAATTGTTTTACTTATATTTTTATTTTATTTCAAAATAAAATCAAATATAAAAGCCTTTTCATTTACCAAATACAAAAGTCAAAAAAGCAAAAAGCTTTCATCATTTCAACTTTTACTTTAAGTCACATCACATCACTTTAATAAAGTGACATGTTGTCAAGTCACATCACTCAAAGTGACAATTGATTTGACAATTGATGCGACTAACAATTTGACGCTTGATGTGACTTGCGTGCCACGCTCGAATTCGAAATGCGAATGCGCTCGCAATCACTCTCGGGCTCGGGTTCGCTAATTCCAAATTAACGAATTTTCCGTCGCGTCGTAATTAAGTGATTACGCCTAGCGAATTCACTATTCACATCGCTAACGAATTAATTCTAAATTAATTCGTTCGCCCGAATTAAAATCTAATTTTAATTCCGCGTCGAAATCCAATTTCGATTAATATATCGAATATATTAATTTTATCGATTAATTCCAAATTAATCGTTCTCTCTCTTAACGATATTTTATCCGAGATAAAATATCTCCGTAATTAATCCCAGATTAATTTTCTCTCTCATCGAATTAATCCCAGATTAATTCTATCTCTCTTTCTAATTAATCCCAGATTAATCAAAGTGCGAGTCATACATCATCGGTGAATCTTCAGGAAGCGACCCATGAGATCTCCGGATATGTTGGCAGTAAATACGATCGTCGGACTGTCCGAACACGTAAGTACCTCGTACTACGTTTATATCGATTTACAAGATAAGGTTGGCTTCTAGCAAAGCGCCATGCCTACCCAATTCTCCAGAAATATTCTTACAGGAATATATAGATCTGTATCAAGCGTAGTATACCGTAGTATTGTGTATATCGGCCCAGTATCGGATAATCACGTGCTAGGGCTGGGGCTGGATAAGTGTCTGCCCCGTCCGAAACACATATCGGATGTCTGGTAACATAGTCTCTATAATCGGATATACATGACCTGGTCACAATATCCCGATTGGTTGCGCAACACTCAAGAGCACTAGTACCGTATCCTGCGTGACATCATCTCCAAATGACTGAAGTGACACTTCCATCTTGACATCACACCCAATACACTACGACTCTCTGATAAACCCAGAAGTGGTGTACTCAGAACCCGTTTAAAGTCCTACCACCAAGACCAAAGTCTATCGATTATCGTAAGTATTAGCGATGTAAGTCTCAGGTTAAGACTATACACACCTACCTTGATTTCGGCCTCCCATAGACACATAGTCATAATACCAATGGGATTCCGAGGGGTCTATCCAGAGCGAATCTGTTTCCCGTACCATCGGTGAAACACGACCTCCTATCGCACTTGCATAAGTATCCAATACTTATATATATGAGAACTATGCCGTTGTGCCCTCACAAACGCGCACAAGTGCAATACTAGCCTATTCCGCATTATCGATGTCCAGTCTCGATAATACTACGGCTAGGGATATTTAATGATTAATCCTTCGTGGACTGATACTGTCTCATATCATCTCAATCCAGGAACTAATCATAGGGACCTCTCTTCATTTATATATCTATGGTGATCTAATCACAAATGATGAGAGTGCAATTTCTTTGTCACATAGTTAATTTGCTACAACAACACAATGATCTGTGCAAATAGTGACGCTATGGGTCATAATGTCCAACAATAGGCAATGACATTCCCATGCTAACGTCGGTGAAAGCTTGGCTTTCATTAAAATCTCCATGAAAGATCTGGGAGAAGCAGCCTTTATTCTTGGAATAAAGATCTACCGGGATAGATCTAGAAAGCTGCTTGGACCTCCCAGAGTACATACATTGATAAAGTGTTGAAGTGATTCAACATGGAACAATCCAAGAGGGGATTGGTTCCAATGGTACGTGGTACCTCTCTGTCTAAGGACATGTGTCCTAAGACTCAGGAAGAGAGAGGACAACATGAGTTGGATACCGTTCGCCTCGGCAATCGGATCGATCATGTATGCCATGATATGTACACGACCTGATGTCTCATATGCTTTGAGCATGTGCAGTCGCTATCAGGCCGATCCAGGTGAAGGTCACTGGATAGCAGTTAAGAATATCCTTAAGTATCTTAAACGAACTAAGGATGCTTCTTAATTTATGGAGGTGGAGAACTTGCGGTATCTGGGTATACCGATGCAAGTTTTCAAACCGACAAGGATGACTACAAGTCGCAATCCGGGTACATTTTTTGTTTGAATAACGGAGCAGTGAGCTGGAAATCTTCCAAGCAAGATACTGTTGCCGATTCAACAACAGAAGCGGAGTACATCGCTGCATCTGAAGCAGCAAAGGAGGCAGTTTGGATCCGAAAGTTCCTAATCGGATTAGGAGTAGTTCCGTTAGCAGCTGAGCCCGTTCCATTGTATTGTGACAATAACGGGGCTATAGCACAGGCTAAGGAACCAAGGTCTCATCAACGGTCCAAGCATGTTCTTCGACGTTACCATCTGATTCGGGAGATTATACATCGTGGCGATGTAAAGGTCGAGAAGGTCACATCAGATGACAACATTGCAGATCCGCTGACGAAGGCTGTTCTTCAGCAAGTTTTTGAACGACACATACATAGTTCGGGTATTAGATGCTTGAGTGACTGGCTATAGGCCAAGTGGGAGATTGTTAGACATTATGTCCCATAGCGTCACTGTTTGTAAATGATATTGTATTATTGTACAAAATTAACTATGTGATAATGAAATTGCCTTTTGCCGTTTTGTAATATTATTTACTTTGAAATATAAATGGCGAAAGTCCATATGATTAATACCGGATTGAGATGATATGAGACAGTATCAATCCATAAAGGTTAATCATTAATATCCCTAGTCGGAGTATTATCGAGATCGGACATCGATAATGCGGAATAGACTAGTATTGCGCTTGTGCACGTTGTGAGGGCACAACGGCATAGTTCTCATATATTTAAGTATTGGATACTTATGCAAGTGCGATAAGAGGTTGTGTTTTACCGATGGTATGGAAAACAGCTTCGCTCTGGATAGACCCCGCGGAATCCCATTGGTAGTATGTCTGCGTGTCTATGGGAGGCCGCATCAGGGTAGGTGTATATGGTCTTACCTGAGACTTACATCGCTAGTACTTGCGACAATCGGTAAACTTTGGTTTTGGTGGTTGGGGACCTTAACCGGTTCTGTGTACACCTCTTCTGGGTTTATCGAGAATCGTAGTGTACTGGATGTGATGTCGAGATGGGAGTATCACTTCAGACATATGGAGGTGATGATCACGCAGGACACAGAACTAGTACTATATAAAGGTTGCAACCGTCGGGACAATATGACCAGGTCAGGATTGTCCGATTTAAAGAGACTAGTTGTTTGATGTCCGATATATGTTTCGTACGGGGCAGACACATTTCCAGCCCCAGGCCTAACATGTGATCGTCCGATACTGGATCGATGTACGCAATACTATGGTATACTACGCTTGATATAGATCTTATATTCCTATAAGAATATTTCTGGAGAATTGGGTAGGCATGGCGCTTTGCTAGAAGCCAACCTTGTCTTGTGAATCGGTAAAAACGTAGTACGAGGTACGTACGTGTTCGGATTATCCGACGACCGTATTTACTGCCAACATATCCGGAGATCTCTTGGGTCGCTTCCCGAAGATTCACCAATGACGTATGATTCAAACTCGATTAATCTTGGATTAATTACGGAGAGACTTTATCTTGGATAAAGTACTATACAAAGAGAGAGAACGATC
This sequence comes from Zanthoxylum bungeanum, assembly GCA_019454045.1. Taxonomy (NCBI): domain Eukaryota; kingdom Viridiplantae; phylum Streptophyta; class Magnoliopsida; order Sapindales; family Rutaceae; genus Zanthoxylum; species Zanthoxylum bungeanum. The sequence goes on from SKCR01001477.1 coordinate 34,275, forward strand.
AATTTGGAATTAATCGTAAAATTATTATATTCGATATAATAATCGAAATTCGATTTCGACGCGAAATTAAAATTAGATTTTAATTCGGGCAAACGAGTTAATTTAGAATTAATTCGTTAGCGACGTAAATAATCGGCGCAATTATTTATTTAAATTCGATTTAATTAACGTCGCGACGTAAGTTTGGTATTTCGGAAATATCGAACCCGAACGCGTGAGTGCACGTGGGCCCACTTTCATTTGGAAACATGTGGGGCCCACATGACACATGTCATTTTATGCATTATTTAATTGTTAATACATTGCATGGTGATAGTGTACAATACACTCAATGGTTTTGCATGGAGTTTGAGTGTTTGACACTCTAAGCCATTGCATGATTTGTGTCATAAGTTTATTATTAATTTAATAAATATTATGGCATAAATATAAATTGATTTTTTGTAACAAAAATCATTGAACTCTCTCTCTCTCATTGCCGAAACTACATGCAGTTTTGGGCTCTCCATTTCTTCAATTTTGTGGCAAGATTTGAAGAAGTTGTGCATTCAAAATCACAACAAAGGCTAGCACCTTCAAGGGATCATACATAGGTGATATGGGAAACTAATCCTAGAGCTTGGAAGGATCAAACTCGACTTGGAGTCCCTCTTTTCTTCTTGGCCGAGAGCTTCACTGCACAAGGGAGGAATTTCGCATCATCTTAGCATCCATCTTCAAGTATTGTGAGTATGATTCCGCCATACTTCAATAATTCATTCATGTATTTATATATTTTGCTTGTTCTTGTTGATCTGGGGCTTGTTATTATTTCCCAACAAACGGAATAGCAAATTCATTCATGCATGCATGCATACATGTAACGCCCTTGCATTGTTTTTGTGTTTTGTTTTGTTTGTATTCATAGGTTTCAACGGAGAAAAAGAGAAAGCGGCAAATGCAAGCCAACCAGAAGCAGCAACAGTATAGTGTCATCAGTTTTAGGAATGAATCATGGGGTTGAGGCCCGCATTAGTATTAGTCTCAGGAAGGAATCCCAGGGTTGAGGCCCATATCAATATAAGTTTTAGGAATGGATCCCGGGGGGCGAAGCCCACGTTATCAGCGGTTGAAAGGAATAATTCCGTGGAGTGAGTGAAAAAAAAAAGTCCTTGATGGTTAGGCATATGTCCGGTGATGACATTTTTGCTGTAGGGAGAAACCTTAGAAATAATAAGTGCGAGATGTGCTCTTATCCGGTATTCTGAATGGATTGATCTCGACTGGACTCACGAGCACTTGATTACGGGTGTAGGCATTGCATTTTTGCATGTGAAACCCATGATGAGTCTCAGTTGGAGGCACTACCTTTTAAATCGCGGAAGCCGCGGGAAACGGATGTCTGAAGGGAGGAGTCAAGAATTGACTCATAATCGGATTAAGTTCGCTGGTTTAGCTTCGGGTTACTTGTTGGTTGTCCATTTTAAAAATTATTCCTGGCCCAAAACACTCACAAATCACTTAACCTCGGTCCAAAATCTCCGCAAGCCCCTTGGCCTTGACCCAAAACCCCGCAAGCCCACACACCTTGTCCACACAAACCAAACCCACCAACCAAAGGCCCACATGCCCTTTCACCTAATACACACCCAAATTAAATCAAATATTAAGTTAAATATTAATTAGATAATGTAATTAAATAAAATAATTAATTAAGTCATATACCAAATTAAATAAAACAAATAAAATCTAAATATCACCTACACCAAAATAATAAAAATACTTACACAAATTAAAGAAATTGCATGCCTAATAAAGATAAATCAAATATATTATAAACCAAATTTAACAAATATCATGCCTAATTAAAATCAATCATAACAAATTAAATATTTTGTATTCCTAATCTAGCCAAGATTTGTCCCCCCTCAATCTAATCCTTTCCTTGTTGAATACCAAATCAAATCCTCCTTTTAATGCCAAAATCCCTTCCTTGCGAGACAAGGAGTAACCCTAACCTTTCTCTATATAAACAACCCTTAACCAAGACATGCACTCCCCTAGCTCATACACAAGACTTACACGAAAATCACAACACCAAGATCCCTAGCCACTCACGGCAATAGCAAGAAGAAAAACACAAATAATTCTCTTCATCTCCCCCACTCCACAACCGAAAATAGCAGCCCATAAACCTCCACACATCACCGAAAATACACCTCCAAACAGCAGCCCCTTTCCACCAAAAACAGTAGCCCCTACACCTTCTAAAACACGCCTGAAAAGTAGCCCAAATCACCCCCAAATAGCAGCCAAATCCTCTTAAAACAGTCCCAAAATCCTCAAAACAGTAACATAAAAACTGCATTTATAATCCTTAAAATAATCACACAAGACTGCACTAGAAACCCACAAAAAAACACTCGAAACAGTCCGTGGAAACTTCAAAACAGTGACCTGAATAGTGAGCAG
>SKCR01001478.1:0-36528 GCA_019454045.1 Zanthoxylum bungeanum
GCAAGCAATTTTCTTCTCTCCTCTCAAAAATCTCTGATGAAAGTCTACAAAGCTCGCTTGGAACGGATGAGACTACTGATGATCAAAGGTATTCCTATTGACATTCGTTGGATTATTGAAGCACGGGTCTGATTGGCAGGTGAGTCTTCTAACTCTTTTATTTCACATCTGCCTGGTTTTGGAAGAAACACATATGCAAGAAACGTAGAGCTACAAATGGGTGTTTGTTACAAATGTGCACGCTGGAATTTCAATACTCGTTGTCGTTCTTTAGGAATGGTGTCTGATAATCGCGAAGACAAAATTAAATTCATTAGGGATGACTTGAGTAAGGAGTCTTTAGATGATATATCTTCGACTCTTGAGACGCATCTAGTGGATATGTTCACATAGCCTTTCGTAAATTACATACACAATTTCAAAAAGAAAGACAACAGTTAAGTCTCGGGAATCTGACTCAAAAAGACCCTGTTTGCCAATTTATAAGAAAATTGGATGGGAAGCTTGTCCCTGACGCATAGAGTCAAAAGCCGCTACGTTTCTTGTACATATTATATCTCTTTGTCTTTTCCTAATAATTGTGATTTGTTTTGTTGTTTTCTTTTATTTTCTCCGCCACAGGATCCAGACCTTTTTTTACTATCACGATTTATTTTACTGCTATTATTTTACTCACCATTTTCAGGTATTATAAATTTAACTCATCATTGCACTTTTGAAGACATCCAAAGTAAAACATGGAAGCCACTTCAAGAAGACGAGTTGAAAACATCTGTGTGTTTTGCGGTAGTAGTGTTGGTACTAAACCACAATACATAGAAGCAGCACAAGAATTGGGTCGAGTCTTAGCTGCAAGAACTATGCACTTAGTATATGGCGGAGGCAATCTTGGACTAATGGGGATCGTTTCAAAGGCCGTACAGGAATGAGGTAGTAACGTTTTAGGAATCATCCCAAACCCTTGGCGGAGGCAAATCTTATTGAACCATCAAACGGAGAGGAACTGATCGTGCCAGGTATGTCTGAACGATTGGTAGAAATAATTAACCGTGCTGATGCTTTTATTGCTTTGCCAGGTGACTTGGGTACTTTAGAGGAAATTTTTATAGTGCTATCTTGGGCAAACTTGAACATACACCTGAAACCAATTGGGCTGTTTAACATTGATGGATTTTATGATTTTCTTTGTGTGTTTCTTGATGATGTCCGGAGAAATGGGTTCGTGTCAAAACCTTTGAAAGAACTACTCTTTACTGCCAGAACTGCTCTGGATCTAATTGACCAACTCTTAGCCTATGAACCACAAGTTGACCCTATCATTTCAAAGATAAATTGGTCCGAGGACGATCGTGGTAAGAGGCGTCAGATTAATCTGGATCTTAACCTTTAATTTCCTGTAGAATTTCGGCTAACCAGGTATTATCTTCTAAACTCTTCTTCTACTGTTTAAGACATTGGGGACAATGTCTCATTTAGGTTTGGGGGAGGGAATTAGTTGACTAGTACCTTGTTTTTAGTTGTGTGTTGTTTTTATTTTTTAGTCCAAAATTTTCGAAAAATACAAAAAAATTGAAATTTTTTCAAAAATTACAAAAATATTTTGTGTTTTTATTTTGACTAAAAAGGTGAAATTGGTAAGAGATAGCTGAGTAAGGAGTTTCCACTCCTGAGACGTATCTCAAACCTATTTCGAAACAAGTTAATTTTTGTTTATTTCCTTTTAAATTATTTAATTTGTGAATTCTCCATAATACTGACTAAAATGGATATTCATATGCTCAGTTAGCAGATATTATCAACATGCATTGTAACATACGGACATGAGCTATAATTGAAAAGTTTTTAATATTCAGTGCTCTAGTTTAATTGGAGGAAGCATCTCAAAAGGCGATGAAGTAAAAAAAAAAAAAAAAACGTCTGAGATCCGAGTTATTAAGTTTGTAAGGGTGTTTTAACACCTAGTGCCCTAAAGCCAACTGGTTTGGGAGTCACTGGCCCAAAGCTCGCTACATGGATCAATGATGTTCCAAAATATATATATCTAAAGTCCGAGTAATTAAGTCTGTAGGGGTGTCTTAACACCTGGTGCCCTAAAGCCAACTGGTTTGGGAACCACCGACCTAAAGCTCGCTACATAGACGGAAGATATTGTATATAAATAAAAAAATCAAAAATCAAAGAAAAATCAGAAAAATGAGAAAAATTATTTCATTGCTGCAAAAATGTGTGAATTCTGATAAAACTTTAGGACAAAATCAACTATACTTGTGACTGTTGTGGGCAAAAATGAGATTGATTAATACTTTGTTGGCTGTGTATATGAAGAATGGTAAATATAATCGGAGAATTTACTTATTCGGTAATTTAGAAAGAAACAAAACAACTAGTAACTTGGAGTAGAAGTTTCACCTGATATTCACTAACTTTCTTTATTCTATTTTCTCTTTCTCTTGTATTTTTGCTTTTGTGTGCATCATTTTTACTACCTTTTTACTTTTGTAAAATGTTTGTGGGTATCATTGCTGTAAACCCTCACGAGACTACAACTCGTCCACTAGGGACACATATGGTTTAAAGGCTTGTTGCATACGCTAAATGCAACCGTGATCCCTACGAAAGTGCTTAGTTTAATTTTTTTTTGTGTTTTGCTCGAGGACTAGCAAAATGTTAGGTTTGTGGTGTGATGAGCGAAAATATATCAATATTTATCGCCCCTTTAACTTAATATTTTGTTTAGTTTCTCGGGTTTGATGAACGTTTTGATGTGTTTTAGTTTATTTTGCAGATAAAATAATATCGGGTCTCAATGAAATCATTTAGGACGAAATATGGGTCAAATAAAGGCAATTATTAGACTTGATATTTAATTTTGGAGATTGGAAACTTGAAAGGGCGTTTTTGACAAAGTGCAGTTTTGGAAATTCCAGTTTTGCACATATGTCGTATTTTGGGCATAACATTTTACTCCGATATCGGATTGAGCTGATTCAAGCACCAGATTAAAGAAGACTCAAAGATCTACAACTTTCAAAGACAAAATATTTTCGAATTCTGAAGATTTCATGACCGAAATTGATGAACCATCCAGAAGTGTGTTGTGTGTAATTATTAAAGTCATTTTCAATCATTTTCAAAGCAAAAAAATAAATTAATAAATAAATCATCAAATCATCACCAAACATGATAAGCAATTAGTGGATCAATTAATAATGGATTTGGTGGAGTAATTAGTGGAGAATTTGATGGATGATTTGATGGAGGCAAAATTTTGCCTATAAATACCAAGCCATTTCATTTGTAAAATTCATACTTTCTTCTTTGAAATTCCTAAAAATAATAAGAAGATTGTATCTTGTTTGTTTATTTACAGCTTCAGTAATTAATTTCCGCTTTCGCACTTTCTTTTCTTTATTTTTCAGTTTTTACTTTCGCAATTTACTTTTACGCACAATCCTTTCATTTCTTTACTTTTGCAGTTTTTAATTTTCAAGCAATGAGGAGGTAATTCCCCTTTATGGGGTGAAAGGTAAAACTTTTATTATTGCTATTTAGATTAATCTCCCTTAATTTTAATATATAAACTATTTAAAACTTGACTTAATGAGGATACCGCTATATTGGCCGGTTGGTAATTAATTATAAATTGATTTTAACCTGACTAAGTATGGCTGGTTGGTCGGTTGGTAATTAATTATTAATTTGACTTAATCAGGATACCGCCTTTATGGCTGGTTGGTAATTATCACGTAAAGTTAATATATTATATTAAGAGAGATATCTAAAATAGTAGTAATAAAAGTTGATCCTCTAACCCCAGCATTTTCTTTTATTGTACTTTTACTTTATTTAATTTCAGTAATTTACTTTTCAGCAATTTACTCTTCAGCAATTTACTTTCAGTAATTTACTTTTATTTTTTTTTACTTTTTACTTTTTACTTTTTATTTTTTTTACTTTTCAGCAATTTATTTTTCAGTATTTTACTTTATGTCTTTTATTTTATTTAAATTTTTACTACCCGTAAATATGTGTCGTAACTAAGCCAGTTATCTGGGGTTGTGATGAAATCCAATATCACCGGTTTATAAGGGGTTAGATTATAGCTTGGGTAATATAAAAGTTTATTTATTGAGTCTTAATCTTAATGCTTTTTATTAACTGGCCATTAATAAAATTGATTAGGTAAACTTAAAATGAACTTGGAAAAGAGATTTTAGGTTAAAGACCTTAGACTCAATAGCCCACGATCTTCCTTGAGGATAGATAACCCTTTAATAGATTTCCTTACATGATAGAAATATACTTGTCGGGCGGAGGGTAGTCATAATTGGAACTTAAACTTAATGAATCCACGTAATTTGGTTGACATAGACATATGGTTCAATTGAGTTATACTGGGTATTTGTAATCGACCATCGGAAGAGGCTTTTACATAATTTAGTGTTTCAGGTTAATAAATTAATATATTACTCAACTGTAAGATAACCACTTCATCTTTAATAGATATTGGAAGGATTCACAACCCTTGATAGTTTTATAAATTTGAATTTTCTTCAATCTACTTTTAAGAAATTTTATTTACTTATTTTAAGTTTTAAAGTCACCACCCAATCAAACAATCAATCTATTAGATACTTGTAAACATTTGACCTCATAAAAAATTAATAACAAAGGTTTTAAGTCCTCGTGGGATCGATACTTTTTATACTACTTGAACGATACGTGCGCTTGCATTATACGTGTGTGATTACGCATCGGTCAAGTACGTGTCTAAACTCAATTCAATAATTTGAATAATTTACAAGGATTTTTGATTAATTTTATCATTTTTAATGCAGACATCATGAGATTGTTCTTCGCAACAGCAGCAACAACCAAAATATCAGTGAGAGGCAACAAAGGACATTCCCTAAGTGGTTTGAGGCAATTGTGAGTTTTTTCCATACCCAAAATTTTCTAGTGTATAATATATCTTACTTTCTCTAATCAATGATTTCACATGCATTTCAGATAAATAATTAGATTGAAAATGGTGATGTCGACCCATCCATTTATATAGCGTCACTAGCTTATGGTCCTACAAAACAAAACTATAGGATTACATTAAAGAGATATTTTACGCTCAACACAAAACTATAGGATTACAGTTCTAGGATACCATGGTGACAATACTATTGACTTCTACAGTGTCCTACAAGGAGTTATTGAATTGATTTATAGGCCTAATCGTCATATTATCTTGTTCGCTTGCAAGTGGTTTGACATTGATCTTAGAAAGAGGAGAGTTTAGTTCCATCACCATCTAACATCAATCAACGTTCAACGTGCTTAGTACAAAAATAATTTATACATTTTTTGTCATCAAGCACATCCTGACATGTATTTGGATGACCTAAAATTTGGAATGGATGGAAATTCGTGTAAAAATTAAACCAGATGGGTATTTGAGATGTTCAAGAGAAACAAAATGCCACCGATGATCACTTCGATGAGGATTTTGAGCAAAACGATGATGCTGAGTAAATTTTTCAGTCGTCAAATATTGTCCAGAATGAATTTATCAATATTCAGCTTACACGATATGACATTGAGGCTATTGAGGTTATTCAAAACTTGGATGACGATCAAGAAGAAGATGACAATCGAGAAAAAGATGTAGTCGAAGAAATGTTTACGTTGGAAGATGAAACCGAGCATACATTTAATAGTAATTAATAAATTTGTACATTTTATTGAAGTTTTAATAAAAAAATTTACAATTTTGTAATATGCAATATTTAAAAAAAAACAAAATAAATATATACCATTTATTGACATTGCCAAAAGTGTGGAGGGAAAATCTAAAATCCAAAATCTATTTTTATTTTTTAATTTCAACAATTAGCGTCGCTAAATGAAAATACGACGTTAAATGTTAAATATTTAGTGTCATTGCTTATTGGCGACGCTAAAGATTATTTTAATAATATTTTATTACTAATTAATATTTTTCATCTGCAGCAAAGCAGCATGAGAGATGTACTGTAGCCCATTCCAATGCCGGATTTTTTCCTAGCTCATCCACGACACTCCAAATCAAGGTTGGGTGGACGATGCCACCGAGAGTGATATATAAGTGTTTAATTACATAAATTATATAAAATTTCAGTATTTTCCCCTAACACAAAATCTTAAAATGTAGGAATGCATGGTGGACATCTAGACACAGAACCTCACACAGGGCAATCGACATTTGGCTTATGAGAAGCTTTCGCGCCAGATGTTCCAAAACATCACCTCTTACAATGTCAGACTTGACACTCATCGAAAAGCGGCATCAACTATTTCTCGATCGTTCGGCACCTTAGAGGAGGTCACTGTCTTGAGGGACCAGTTGAAGCTGACTCAAGACCGGCTGAGTCGGCTGGAGGATGTGTTGTAGGATAGACCTCCATAGTTCCTCCAGGCTCGACAGAAGCAACACCGTCCCCAGCGGAACTGTCGAGCCTGGAGGTGATGATAAATCTCTGAATTTGACATCGATAAGACAAAAGGTCACGCTAATAGTTGTACACTTTTAGCGACGCCTATTAGGCATCGCGAAAAGCCTTAGATCTTTAGCGTCGTCTAAATTATGTGATGCGGAATTGTTAATTTATGCCCCGTCTAATATCGTTTTCAAAGACGGAAAATAAAAACGCAAATATTTTTAACGTCGCTTATTCTACAACGACGCTAAAACGTTTCCTCGACTATCATTTGGAATCCACTTCATGTGTCGCGTCTTTTTCAACGCTAAAACTTTTAGCATCGACATTGACCTTTTTTAGCGTCGACGTTTGGTGACGCTAAAAGACCGTTTTCTTATAGTGTCAGATAATAAAATAATTGAAACGAAGTGTCTAGTAATAAGCGTTTAATATTGTTAATAGTAAAATAATTATTAAAAGACGAAAATATGTGGCGTCATTCTGGACGAAGAATGAAGAAGGAACTGACCCAGAACGACTCAATTCAGGACGATTCAGCCAATGGGTAAAGAATCGTAAAGAACGAAGAAATAACCTTCCAACAAGTGAAGAATGATGAAAGAAGAACGAATATGCGAAGGTACCTTGCAGTTGACCAGTTACAAGTAGGCTCATTTAACGGTTATTGAACGAATATGCGAAGGTACCTTGTAGTTGGCCAGTTACAAGTAGGCTCACTTAACGGTTATTGCACAGTCTGACAGTAATCTCCACGATCTAGCAGGTTATCAAAGCATAACCCAACAGTTCCACGCACGACCCAGCGGTTACATGCAAGTAGGAAACATGGGGGGTTTAATGGGCTGAAGACAGCGAAACCGCTTGAGTGATTAACGAGACCATACATTATAAAAGGCTCAGGCGTAACAAAGAAAAGTAGAGAAAAAAAAAAAGAAAAAGAAAAACTCAAAATGAGCAAGTAGTTTAAATTTAACGTATTTCTTAGAACATGTGTGCTTGCGCCCCTTGGAGACATTTTCTTGGAATCAGTTACCTCTTTCTGGGACTCTGTCTCAGGAGGTTTGAAACCTTACACGTGTACTAACAAAAAATAGCGCAAACAAATATATAGAGTGAGGTTTGATGATTTTTATGTGATTATTAGTAGCCGTAATACTTTGGGATCTTGATTTTCTTGAGGTAATTTTGACGTAGAGAGTTCAAATATTTCTGTTTGTATTGTGGATATTTTTTTTTTCTAAATAATTAAAAGTAGATTAATGTCCGGATTTTAGTGTTGAAGAATGTGGATTTTTAACAAACACATCAAATTAAACTGGAAACAAAAATATAATATGAACTAAAAAAAGTGTTGTTATTATTATTGTTTTATGTTAAGAATATAATTGTTTTCTTTCATGTACAATTAGACCTTGAGAGTGGGAGTAGACCTGGCCGGCGGTTCGGTTCTGAACCGGCCGGTTCCCGGTTTCACACTTAAGTGGAACCGGAACCGTGAATGGAACCGGAATCGAACCGGTCGGTTCCAGTTCCTGTCCGAACTTTTTTTTTAATTATATAAAAAATTCGAAAATAATTTAAAATAAATTAGATTAATTTAATAAATAAATAAAAGTATTAAATTAAAGAGTTTGAACTTAAATTTTAAAAAATTTAAGTTGCCTACATATCCTCCAGGAGTGAGAGGAATCAAAGCTCACGTAGTTCCATTACAATTTTAAGATATTTTCCCTTTGGAAATTTACAATTTTGTAATTAACAATCATCATTATCAGTTGATCCTTCAGCTCCGGTTCCGCTTGGACTTGTTGTTGCAGATGCATTATCGAACAAGTCTTCAAAATCATCGGGGCATCTTCTTGTTGTCTCAGATCAGCTCGAGTCCAATCATCCACACAAGCTGTTGCTTCTAGAGTGCTTGGATGTAATGAAGATCGTCTAGCTTCCAATATTTTACCTCCCAAGCTGAAGGCTTGCTCAACCGCAACAGTGGAAATATGTGCTGCCAATATCTCTTTAGCAATAATTGATAAAATAAGATATATATTTTGATGTCGGTTCCACCATTCAATGATTTTAAAATTTTTACTAACTAAACTTTTAGTATGAAACTCGAAATTTGTAGATAAATAATTATCTAATTCGGGGTTATTAGTTGAGCTTGCCATTTTTTGTTTAAGAAATAAGTAAGAAGAATAAGAAAATTGAGAATGATAATAACTAATTGAGAATAAGAGAGTTGTAGGAATTGAGAGGGTTGAGAAATTGGTGTGTTGAAATAATGAAAAATGACCCATATTTATAGAATTTTAGAAATTTTTTTGATACCGAAAATATCTCTAAATATAACCGTTTTATTACCGTTATTATGGGTATATTAGGAATTATATATTACAATTTTTTTTTGATGGCCGTTAGGCCTTTTTTTATATATATATATATTTTATTTTATTTTGGGGGCAGGGAGCCAAACGGCTCCCTGCCCTTTCCCCAACGGCTACTAGCCATTGGGGAGGGTTCCTGTTGGAACCCTACGGTTCCAACCGAAACCCTGGAACCGACCGATTTCAGCAGTTCCAACCGGTTCGGTCGGGGGTGGAACCCCAACCGAACCGGTACATTACGATTCCGGAACCGGAATCGAAACCGATTGAAATCGAAATCGTCCGGTTCCAATCGATTCGATTCCGATTCCGAACCGGAACCGTGGCCGGGTCTAAGTGGGAGACACTGCCTCGCTATTGTTAAAAGTTTATTCCTTAGTTGAGTTGATTTGACACCACATCGCCTCATATTTAAGGTTGAAAGTTTAATTTCCTCATGAGTGTGGGAGGTAGTATTTGAAATTATAAAAGGTAACGATAAAAATATTTTTAGTAATTTTATAAATATAGAAATTAGATAGACAATTAATTTAAATTATGGGGACTAAAAGGAAATTTTAATTAGCTCTCTGCAAATAACTATTAACAAGTAAAATCAAGAAATGAGAACGTATATTGCTTCAATTATTAAACTAAATTTATTCCTGTACACTAATATACAAAAGTATTTCCTTAATATCTCAATTTGATTATATCGTATATTAATTTTAAATAAGAAATTGGACAAAAATTTTTTTTTCTTTATTATTGGTTGGAAAAAATTAGATGTAAATTGCTAAGGTTGTTTAAAACCGAATTTTATTTCAAATTATTCTATCATAAAAACTTTTATTTCATGTTCCACACCTAAAATTTTATCACCATCATATGTGTCTGTCTAGGTGTAGCCAGGGGTGAGCAAACTTTTATTTCGAATTCGGTTATTCCATTTTAGAACCGGAACTGGTCCGATTTCAACCGATTCCGATTCTAAATCAGAAAAATCGGTTTGGTTCCAACCGATTCTGAGTAGAATTGGAACCGATGCTCAGCCCCTGTAGCTCGTTGATCATGAATACATTTTGCGTTCCTAATCATCCGAGTTCGAGTAATAATAGAGTGTAAAGATTGGTGTTTGGTATATGAGATTTCTCATCTCCATATATATATATATATATATATATATATATAATATATATATATATTATTTCCTAAAACATCCAAACATTTTAACACCAAAAATCTGCATTTACATTACAAACCCCAAATTTAAGCTTTATTGTTTAAGACAAATATTTCATGCCATTTTCTTGACTCAATAAATAGTTTGCATGGAAATAAACCACTGTTTTTGCATGGAAATAAACCACTGTTTTATCACACAATAATCTATTAGCAATGCATAAAAGTTCATAATTAATACATTCAAATCTATATTTTAAATTTCTTATAAGTGTATTTTTCTTTTCTCTTAATTGCATATCTGGCTATGTGATATACTAATAATACTATATGAACCTTTAGAAAAATGTAAAATTTTAATAATAGATTTTAATTTTCACATATAAAAATTACTTTAACAAAAATATAAAATCTAGCTTACTAGATTTCATTTTTCATACATTTTTAATTCTCAATCTTATAAATTGTCAATTTTCGGCGTACATACAAAAATCATATCTAGTTGTAAATTGCAAATCCTATATACATCTTTTTTAAATACAAGATTAGGACGCCGTAACTTTTTCTTACTATATAAACCCTAATTATATAGCTAGTTGTTGATATAAGAGTTGTCAAAGAGTCTTATTTCTTAAGTAAGCAATAGGTAATTTTAATGCTCTTCTTCTTATTATATCTTACTTCGTATTATCTCATTAATGTTTCATTTACCCTTTAAAACCTAGATTCTATTTTCGCATTATATGCCTATACATTCTTATCTTGGCTATAAATCTTTATTTTAGATAGAACATAATATTAGCGTCGAAAAATTCATATAACCGTTCACTTAATATCAAAAGATTTGCTTAATTTGATTTAGAGATCTCAACCTCGTTGATTTGAATGGCCAAATTATAATAATCTCATATTAATTAAAGGATATATCTTTTTCGCTCTGAATTTGTTATTGACAACATTTTTATTGTCAATTTAATCCTGGCTAATACTGTACTAAGTATATTTTTAATTTTTCCGTAAATAAGCTCATGCAAACTTGAAATTAATATTCTTTACATTAATTAAAGGTAGTCCTCATATCTAATGTATAGGCTCCCACTATAAGCAGTATTTGAGAAAGATCCCGATATTAACAGCAGTCTTGGCCATGTTTTTTTTTTATTTTTATTTTTATAGAAATATTATTTTCACGATTCAAACCCTGACCAACCAGATAACGCTTGAAATTAATATTCTTTGTACAAAATATGAAGGAAAATAAAATATTATTTATCTAATTTCACGTCCATTTTTACAGAAAATTTTACTGTGAAAATGATGATGGGAGAAGGTGCATCCAGCTCAAAGAAAGCCAAGGTTGTGGAGAAATCAACAGCCACAAACTTGCCTTTTTCTGCCCTCGTTGTTGATGACGATCCTGTCATCCGCAAAATTCACTCGGTGATTTTGAAGTCAATTGGATTCAAAGTTGAAGTCGTTGAAAATGGGAAAGAAGCAGTTGAACTTTTCCATGCTGGGGCTAATTTCGATATTGTGTTCATTGACATGGAAATGCCTGTTATGAATGGAATTGAGGTATATTAATTTTAGGAAAATTATATTTTGGGTTTTTCATTTTTTTCATAATTACTTGAGTCATTTTTTTTTTAATTACCCATTATTAAGTTTTTTTTTTTTTTTTGAAATGTTGGAAACCCTCCCGCCAACCACTCGAACCGGGCTTAAGAGGAGCATGTAAAACCCCCGGCTTCTCCAGGAGCTCTTACAAGAAATGTCACTGGACTCGAACTCATGACCTGACAACTAAGTTCTAAGCCATTTGTCATCAAACCATACCCCTTGGGACTTACTTTAATAGTAAATGATCGTTGTTGCATTTCGACTATTACTATCAGAATAATTGGGACTTAATGAGTAATTATATAAAAATCAAGGATTTAAAGGATAATTATGAAAATAATAAAGGATCCAGAGGATATTCTCCCTTAATTTTATGATATTTAATTATTTGCTTTGCTTGAGAAGAAAAATAATAATCTAGTTAATTAACTTCAAATGTACGTAGCTAGCTAATTACTCTTATAGATTAAAGCAACTTCCCTTTTTTGGAAAAAAAAAAATTGATACAAGCAAAACAATTTTTTCCCAAATAAAGATGTTGATTTCCCCAAAATATTAATAGTAAATGTCTCAAATCACCTTTTCATAGTCTATAGTAAAATTGTTTTACGGATATTTTTTCCACCATTTAATTTTATTTAGTATCTATATAATGAGATAATGATTTCAAATAAGATATATTGACGTTAGATCATTCGTATAGTTGACCACATCTAATGAAAAAAATATATATTTTTTTATTTCTTTTGGTTTGGTTATCATTTATCATTTTTTAAAATGGAAAAAAAGAAAAATTTATATTGTATGATGTAAATCAAATATATCAAACCTTAATTTATTTTTTTTAAAATTTAATTTTGAATGAAATAGGCAACCAAGGAGATGAGATCAATAGGAGTGAAAAACAAGATTGTGGGGGTGACCTCTCGTTGCTCAGAGATTGAGAAAAAAGTTTTCATGGAAGCTGGTCTTGATGCTTGCCACGCAAAACCACTCACCATGTCTAAGATCCTCCCTCTTATGGAGGAGCTCAAGAAAAACTGATCATAAAAGCAATCAAAGAAACGACACCGTCTTCGTCTCACATGGATTGGTGTTGTTTTGTAAGAGCTAGCTGAAGTTATTTCATGTAGCTTTGGGTGGCTAAGAATAAAAAATTTAGTTGTGGAGTCATTAATTTTAATTTATATTTGCATGAGTGAGTCTAGCTAAGTCTTGTTTGGTCAAAATTTGCATGGGGAAGAGTCTATCTAAACTATGTCGTTTCATATTATAAAGAATTAATAAAGCCTTTTTTTTGGCTACATAGTAGATCTCGTGAATATATTAAACATAAATTATTATTTAATAATTAACAATCACAATTTATAAAAATTCAACGTAAAACTTGACTCAACACCGAATTCATATCCTTTTTATTATTTGCTATGCGATTTCTGAAAGGCAAGATTTTATTAGGTTCACTAACTAGTTGTATATAACTTCAGTTTCAATTATTTAGAAGAAAAAGCTAGTTTTTAATTACTTAATTTTGTTAGGTACAAGAACAAATTTAAATCAGAAGAGAAACTTTATTTTAATAAAATGAATTAAGATCCAGCTAATTTTATGTCGAGTACTAGATTAATAATTAAGAGATAAATGATCTATGATAGTTGATTTAACTTAGTACTAATAATATGTTATTACATCCTATTAATAATTTGTTAATTTTCAGTCCCACGAGAAACAAAATTACATTATAACATGGGAAAATTCGTAAAAAAAAAAAAAATCAATAACAGAAACAAAATCACCATATTTTCTTCAGCTGATAGAAAAAAAACACATGCAGCATAATTTTGCAAATTAGTACATAAGCTTTAATATTTAAAAATAAAAAAAAAAAAAAAAAAATCAATAACAGAAACAAAATCACCATATTTTCTTCAGCTGATAGAAACAAAACACATGCAGCATAATTTTGCAAATTAGTACATAAGCTTTAATATTTAAAAATAAAAAAAAACAAAAAAAATAAAAACAAAAAAAACAAAAACCCTAGAACTTTTTTGAAAATCATTTAAAACTCCCCATGGATTCTGTTTCCTTCCCCCTTCCCCTTCCCCTTTCATATGGTATCAGTTTCTTTTTCCTTCCCCTTTCCCCTTGCCTGGTCTCGGTTTTGGACTCGAATTTGGATTGTTACATGGATTGGTTATTGGTGGTGTTGGAATTTTTGGTGGATTAAAAGCTCTGCAATTTTGTCTAATTTCTCCAGCATTTCCAGTAAGAACTTGTATGCTTCCCATCTTAACAATTGCACTTGCAAAACTATTCTGAAACTCAACTGAATTTAGGGCAAATTTAGTAACCGTTGGAGCTGTAAATCTATCCAAACCAAGTTCCTGATCAATCTGAACTACCGCTTTTCCTGAAAGAATCTCACCGTAAATCTTGTTATCAAACAAAAAATTTGTACCCTGGTCCAAAAACGTTTTCGGGTCAGGATCCGAACTAGAGCCTGAATCACATATGCATCTGAGCTTGGAAATCAAAGTAACATTCATTGTCGGATCAGGAACCCCAGTTCCTTGAAAATTACTGATCCGGTCTTGGAAGGAGCTGCAATGTGCAAAGCCAACTGTGTGAGCTCCCAAAAGGGTAACCATTTCATCTGAGGCAAACCCTTTTGCTAGAAAAATTTTCTGTGCATTGGGGACTGACACTTGTGGTCCGGGCAAGTCAACATCGTTGACGTTTGATCGGAGACCGTCACGTCTTCCGGTGGGGACGAAGTAATTTGGGCCTCCGGCTAGAGCCACGGCGTCGCGGGTGGCGAGTGTGATAATATCTGCACATGAGACTGTTGAAGGGCATTCGGTTTCTAGGGCTTCCTTGATCTCATCAATGAGATCGAATTCTCTAACTGTTTGGTTTGCTGCTGCTTCTTTCTCTGATTTGGTTTGATTTGTTGAGTCTATAAGAATGGAAGCATCACAACCCTAGAAGGAAAGTAAGAGTGTTTAGGATCGGGATTTAAGCTCACTTGAGATCTTTATAAAAATCTTATATTGTTGTTTTGAGTAAAATATCTCACATCGGTTTGAGAAATGATTGCGGTCACTAAATATAAATGTAAGTTAACTCTCAACTCTCAAGTTAATGTTTGAGTTGAGGTAGGTTCATGAAATTCGACATGGTGCCCCGTGATACGAATCAGGCTAAAGACCGACATACATGTGAGGGAAAGACCGACATGCATGTGTGGATTGAGGAAAATCTCTCATATCAATTGATAAATGATTTTGGTATCTAAATATAAGTGATTTGATATCTAAATATAAATATAAAACAACCTCAATTCTCAAACTAACATTTGAGTTGAGTTCAATTTTTTGATTATTTGATTTTTTCCCTTTCCAACGTTATCATGATGCCATCGTATCGTTATAACTTATTCCTCTCTCCGAAAAAAAATGGATATCTCCTTAATATATTTTTAGTTCAATCCCGCATTTTTTCCCTCTATTTAGACCAATCAATCCACTTGGCTTCTTATATTTAAAGTGATTCGTGAATGATATAGATATATAAATTTAAGTGATTTTATTCTCTAAATAAAAGCATATAAAATAACCATCAATTCTCAAACTAACTTTTGGGTTAAATTAAACTCATGAATTTCAACATGATTGTTCGAGCAGTTTTTTCATTACAAAGGCTAAACTATGCATAATAGGATGAGCGCTAAGCGTATTCACAGAGGCTTATGCAATATGCATGATATATAATTGAAAGAATAGTTGGGGACAAAGAATTGCATGCATCATAATAGCTATCTAGTGAAGTTTGAAAAAAGAGCATAACTTCTCTAATGTTTGATAAAACTAATCGAAATTCTTATTATATTTAAAAATTAAATACAATCCTCAGATATTATAACAAAACTCTCATGATAATAGGGTTGGCATAAATTCTTGAATCTCAAATCTCATCTCATTTGGATTCGGGTTGATATATCGTCCTGAATAAAAAACTGGGCTAGGATTTGGGACGATTTTTTGTCCCAAATCCAAATTTTTAGCCTAAAAAGTCATGAATCTCCATTGGAATTTAGGATCCTACACCATTTGGTTCGGGATTCGAGATGATTTTTCGTCCCAATTCAAAATATCAACCGAGATTCATGACGATTTCTTCATCCCGAATAGTAATAGGATGGGACAAGATGAGACTTGATCAGGACGGAACGTCCCGATTATCATCCCTATCTGATAGCTTTAGAGAGAGAGAGAGTTTTTGGAAGGCATGATGATTTTGTTTAGTTTTTAAACATAAAAAAAGTTTCAATTAATTTTATCAAACATCACGTGGTTATGCTCATTTTCCCTAATAAAGTTTTTAAAATTTAAAAGAACACTTACTGTAACAAAGCAATCGTGAAAGTGCATATGAAGCAAAGCTGCAGTTACAGAATTATCAGCATTAAATCGCTTTTGCACAAAATTGAAAACGATTGATTCTGCTCCTGGGCAACTTGTGCCATAAAAACCAGGCCTCAGTTGAGCCAACGCAAGCGGGAGAACGAAGAAGGAAAATATAACAAATGAGCCTTTTATGGTTCTCATTTTTTTAAGCCTTAGTTTTTAATTAGCAGTGAAGCTTAGTCACAACACACGAGATTATTTATAGTGCCATGAATAATTAATTATAATGTTCAAAGGTCAAACTAGTTGAGTACAGATTCCATAAATGCATCATGATCAGTTGAATCATTCACCATTGATTTTAGCATTTGGGTCCCACTAAGTCGTTGGTCCAATCTGAATTGTGTGGTCCAGATGTTGCATGTGGGCTGTGGCATAACTCAGTGATAATTTGATATGTACATTTAATTTGAAGACAAACACATGCTTGCACGTTTAAGAGCTTTCAAAGTGAAAATAATTAATTAAGGAATTTCAAATGTGTCAAGAGAATTTTGTTATTATTGCTGCCAACTTATTAGTGCGAGGTGGAAATAATGTATTTGGATCCAGTATTAAATTAAGGTTTTTTATTTTTTATTTTATTACGTAAGTGCATTAGTTGCATTAAAAATATTTAATAACTACCATTAAATCATAATTTATAAAGAAAAAAAATCAATATAAAACTTAGTTCATTATTGAATTCGAATCCGGAAAGAATGAGAGCATTAGGTATTACAACTTATTTGTTTTGTGTTCTTACAACTTACTTTGAACAAACAGAAAATAAACAAAGGTGTTCAATTAACAACAGTACAAAAATAACAAGAACAGTGAAGCAACGAAGAATTCCGAGGTTTGGCCGGGCCCACACATTTTGGTCTGGCATTCGTGTACGCAGGACACCTGGGTGCACACGAGCCAAGCTTGATTCAGATTTGATTTTCTAACACCAATGGGTGAACTTTGAGCAACAATTTCTCATTCACCCAAACATCATTTTAAGCATATGAATATACCATTTCGAAGTACTCATGGAGGAGTATCCGAATCATTCAATAACAACCACTAATACGAAGTGGACCATGCTTAAAATTGAGCTTCAAAATGCTTACTTATAAGCATTTTTTTCCAACATTAGGAATAAGAGATATTCATGTCAAGTAGATGGAATCCAGTAACTTATGTACCGCCGTGTCTCAAGGATTTACAATTGTTATTTTCTCATTTAAATGTGACTATTAATTTAAACATCATTTAAAAGCGTAAATGGTGACGTTGTACCCAAAAATTCTTACATAGTCTTAAATCTCGAAAATTATGCATTTTTCATTATAATGTCATGTGGTAATATAGAAAAATTGATTTGATTTAATAGAGCTTGATTTACTAAAAATCTGTGAAGAACACAACAGGTCATAAAAAAATCCACCAAAAAAATAAGCAAAAACCAAGATAAAGAAAATGCTAACCTCTCAACTTTCACTTCTACAGTTTTCTTAATTTGATGGTTGATAAAAGTGATTTTTGATGCAAGTGAGAGAGGTGTGTCAGAGGAATTGATGATTACCATAGTTTTGAAAATCATATCTAGGTTGAACCGGTTAAATCGGATGAATCTTCAAAATTAAAAGGTAAAATGTTAGTAAAATCCGACGAATCGGTCCAACCGATTTTTTATCTTTATTTTTTTAAGATAAAATAAATAATAATTTTTATTTAATTATAATTATTTATCATGTCAGCCAGTTCAATCGATTGAACAAATAATCTATTTTAGATCATTAATCCAGTTTTTAAAACTATGATGATTAATGTAAGAGAAATGGAGAGTTAAGTAGTGCATTAGAAAAATAAAGGGCACTTCCTTTTCGAAAAAAAATTGATACAAGCAAAAACTATTTTTGTTTTCCAATAAAGATGTTGATTTCCCAAAAATACTAATAACAATAATAAATGTGTTAAGTGTTAACTTTCTAAATTTTCTAAACAAATGTCCCTAATCACCTTTGCATTCTGTATAGTATATTTTTTCCTTCATCATTCAATTTTATTTAATATTTATGTCATCATAAATAAAATTAAATGATGGATGACACATATTTATAGAAATTAATGAGATAATATTTTCAAATATAAAATAATATCGTCAAAGATTCATATAGCCGGTATCATCAAATAGAAAAAATACTTTTTGTTTGGTTTGATTATCCTTCATTCATCTTCGGAAATGGAAAAAAATAAATTTATAATGTCAATCAAATATAGCAAAACAAGATTGTGGGGGTGACCTCTCGTTGCTCAGAGATTGAGAGAGAAGTTTTCATGCAAGCTGGTCTTCCACTCAAAGAAAAACTGATCAAAGCCATCAAAGAAACGACACCGTCTTCATCTCATCTGGGTCAAAGTAATATGGATATTGGTGTTGTTTTGTAAGAGATAGCTGAAGTTATTTCATGGAGGATGTAGCTATGGGTGTCTAGCTAAGAATAAACTGATCAAAGCCTTTTTTTTTGGCTGTATATATCTTCCGAATACATTATATATAAATATTTTTATTTAGTAATTATCAATCACAATTTATAAAAATTTAATATAAAATTAAGTTGAACACCGAATTCATATCCTTTTTATTATTTGCTATGTGATTTCTGAATGGCAAGATTTAATTACGTTTATTAACTAGTTGTAACTTCAGTTTCAATTATTAAAAAGCTAATTTTAATTACTTAATTTTGTTAGCTACAAGAACAGACTTAAATCAGAAGAGAAAGTTGATCCTTAATAAAATGAATTAGGATCCAAGTAATTTTGTTCTGGATACTAAATCAATAGTTAGGAGATAAATAATTATCATATAGAGTTTATATTAGATAAACTATGATAGTTGATTTAATTTAATATTCAATACAAAACAATGAATAAAGGATAAATAATTATTTGATAATATATTATTGCATCCCATTAATAATTTGTTCATTTTCAGCCCCACGAGAAACAAAATTACATTACAACATGTGAACAATTGTAAAAAAACAAAAACAAAAACAAAATCACCATATAATAATAATAAAAAAAAAAAAAACTCAACAACGTTTTTGAAAATCATTTAAAACTCCCATGGTTTCTGTTTCCTTTGCCTTTTCCCTTGCCTGGTCTCGGTTTTGGACTGGGTTCCGGACTGTTGCATGGATTGGTTATTGGTGGTGTTGGAACTTTTGGTGGATTAAAAGCTCTGCAATTCTGTCTAATTTCTCCAGCATTTCCAGTAAGAACTTGTAAGCTTCCCATCTTAACAATTGCACTTGCAAAACTATTCAGAAACTCAACCGAATTTAGGGCAAATTTAGTAACCGTTGGAGCTGTAGATCTATCCAAACCAAGTTCCTGATCAATCTGAAGTATCCCTTTTCCTGAAAGAATCTCATCGTAAATCTTGTTATCAAACAAAAAGTTTGTACCCTGGTCCAAAAACGTTTTCGGGTCAGGCTCCGAATTAGAGCCCGAATCACAAATACTTCTGAGCTTGGAAATCAAAGTAACATTCATTGTCGGATCAGGAACCCCAGTTCCTTGAAAATTACTTATCCGGTCTTGGAAGGAGTTGCAATGTGCAAAGCCAACTGTGTGAGCTCCCAAAAGGGTAACCATTTCATCTGAGGTAAACCCTTTGGCTAGAAAAAATTTCTGTGCATTGGGGACTGACACTCGTGGTCCTGGTAAGTCAACATCGTTGACGTTTGATCGGAGACCGTCGCGTCTTCCAGTGGGGATGGTGTAATGGGGGCCTCCGGCTAGAGCCACGGCAGTCGCGGGTGGCGAGTGTGATGATGTCTGCACATGAGACTGTTGAGGGGCATTCGGTTTCTAGGGCATGCTTGATCTCATCAATGAGATCGAATTCTCTAACTGTTTGGTTTGCTCCTGCTTCTTTCTCTGATTGGGTTTGGTTTGTCGAGTCTATAAGAATGGATGCGTCACAACCCTGTAACATTTAAGGAAAATAAGAGAGTTAAGGATCCGGATCTAAGTTCACTTGAGCTCTTTATACAAATATTATAATGATGTATTCATAATTTCATATATGTTTAAGAAGTGATCGTGGTCTCTAAATATAAACATAAAACGACCTTTAATTTTTAAGTTAATTTTTTGGATTAAGTTAACTATGATTATGAATTTCAAAATGTTATCAAAGCCTATCACAAAATAAATGATGTTGCCATATATCAAACGAGGAAGGGAAATGCTTAAGTGGATGAGGACAGAAATCATAATAATATACCTAAATATTATGGACCTTAATGAATAAATAATCTCAGATATAGCAAAATGAAGTTAAAAGATCAATGTAACTGACCCCCTTATGGGAAAAGGGTTTTGGTTTGGATCAGAGTCTATCGATCTCACTCACAAGTGGATCCACACTACCTACGTACGTCTGTACGTGAGGTTGAGTGTTGAGAAAAATATTTCACATCTGTTGATAAATGATTTTGGTCACTAAATATAAGTATAAAACAACCATAAACTCTCTAACTAGTCTTTGGGCATAAAACACCCCCCTCAACTCTCGAAGTTAGCATTTGGTTTGAGTTAGATTCATGAATTTCAACATGATAAAACCTGATTGTTCGAGGAATTTTATCTTTACTAATATGAACTACCCATTAAATATTAACTCTTACCCCTCATGACACAAAGTGCATTCACAATCAGCTAAACTCTCCCTAGAAAGAATTGCAGGCAGCTAACTCTTACTCATTATTATTTTTCAAAATCAAATGAATAATTATGCTTGACATAATCAAATGAATAATTAGAGAAAAAAGAATTGCATGCATCGTAATAACACTTACTCTAACAAAGCAATCGTGAAAATGCATACGAAGCAAAGCTGCAGTTACAGATTTGTCAGCATTAAATCGCTTTCGCACCAAATTGAAAACGATTGATTCTGCTCCTGGGCAACTTCTGCCATAAAAACCAGGCCTCAGTTTAGCCAACGCAAGTGGGAGAATGAAGAGGAAAAATATAACAAATGAGCTTTTAATGGTTCTCATTTTTTCTTTCTAAGCCTTAGTTTTTAATTAGCAGTGAAGTTTTGTCACTACACATGAGATTATTTATAGTGCCATGAATAATTAATTATAATGTTCAAAGGTCAAACTAGTTGAGTACAGATTCCATAAATGCATCATGATCAGTTGAATCATTAACCATTGATTTTAGCATTTGGGTCCCACTAAGTCGTGGGTCCAATCTGAATTGTATGGTCCAGATATTGCATGTGGGCTGTGGCATAACTAAGTGATAATGTGATATATACATTTAATTTGAAGACAAACAAACATGCTTTGCATGTTTAAGAGCTTTCAATGTGAAAATAAACAATTAAGGAATTTCAAATGTGTCAAGAGAATTTAGTTATTATTGCCGCCAACTTATTAGTGAGAGGTGGAAATAATCACTATAAGAAAATGAATTTTTATCGTCCAAATCTTTAATTAGCGTCGAAATTATATTTGACGCTAATAATTACTTTTAGCATCGATTTCAATATTCGATGTAAAATAGTAAACTTTTAGCGTTGAAAAAATTTTTCGACGTAAAATGGTAAACTTTTAGCATCGTATTTGATATACGATGCTAAAACTTACCATTTAATGTCGAATGTATGTCGTCGCTAAAAGTTTTTGATAATTCCACTGACACTCCCTTACCTTTGGCGTCGAAAAACTTTCGACGCTAAAAATTCAATTTTTACCATCAAATAAAAGAAATTCGACGCTAAAAATGTGTCATATAGCATCGAATGTTATGTCGACGCTAAAGGTTATGACAATGCCACCGACAATCCCTTTATCTTTAGCATCGAAACTAAGTTTCGACGCTAAATGGTACGTTTTTAGCATCAAATTACATTAATTCGACGCTAAACTATATTAAAATGCAGAAACCCCAACACTTCTTCCCCCCTCTGCTCTTTCTTTCTTCTGCAATTTTAGTCTCTCCTCTGCAAGTTTACTTACAACTCTGCTACAACTTTTCAACAAAACTCTAATTTTTCATAAGGTAAATTTTCTTTCATCTCTCTTTGTTATTTTGCCTATATTTGAATCAGTACTCTTACTTAATTAATTTAAGTTTAATCTTTATAAAAAGTTATGCTTTTAATTTTTTATAATTATGTTTATTATATACATTGTGTTAGTGGTTTATGATGCATATATGTAGATTAGTTAATTAACTAAATATGTTTTATTTTGTAACTAATTAATTAATTAACTAAATATATATGTGTATGCTTAAATAAATAATTAATGAATTGATGATGTTGATGAGTGTAATATGATGTCTAATAAGTATATTTTTATATGTAGATATTTGGCTGAAATTGATAGAAATTAGATGAGCTTAGTGGATAGATTGAGTGTTGAATACTGTAATAGAGTGTATGAGTTTATGGAATCGGCAAAACAACACATTGATGCAAAAGGTCTTGTTCATTGTACATGTATACATTATTTGAATAGGAAAATGAAACAGTTAGATGAAGTTAATAATCATTTATACATGCCGGGAATATCACCAACTTACCTTACATGAATTATCATGGTGAGCAGTATAATTCTCAATCACGATTTTTTTTTATTCCGGTGAAGGGAGTAGTAGTTACAATCAACCTGCAAACGATGAGATAACCGATGATTTACGTGACTTACAAGGTCCACAAGTTGGTCATAGTGTTGGCGGTGATATACCAGTATTAGGTGGACATGATCAAAATTTATTTAGTGAACTATTTGATAAGGCAAAAAAATACCATTTGAAGGTGGTGGGATGTTGATATTGAATGTCATTGTGAAATTATTACACATTAAAGTGATGAACAAAATGACCAACAAAAGTATTGATATGATGCTAGACTTACTTGGGCAAATATTACCGGTTTGAAGTGAATTACCTAAGTCGTATTTCGAGGCAAAGAAAATATTACGTGATCTAGGAATGAGGTATGAATCCATTGATGTTTGTAAGTATGACTGTGTATTATTTCGTGCCGAATATGAATCACTTGAATATTGTCCGATATGTAGTGAAATTCGGTACAAAGTATGTAGTACGGGGAAGAAAATATCTCAGAAGATATTACGATATTTCCCATTAACAGCCAGGCTGCAGAGGTTGTTCATGTCACGACGCACATCGACTGACATGGAGTGGCATCATGAAAAGAGGATCGGTGCGGAGGGCATACTCAGACATCTTGCGGATGGAACTGAGTGGAAGAAATTTGATGACATGTACCCCCGTTTCGCTGAGGACTCTCGTAATGTCAGATATGTCTCACCTCCAATGATTTTAACTCGTTTGGGAATATATATACAACTCTTACAGTATGTGGTCCGTTACTGTTATCCATATAACTTACCTCCATGGAAAAGTATGAAGGATTTGTTCATGTATATTTCATTGCTTATCCCTGGTCAATGTTCCCCGGATAAAGATATGAATATTTACTTGAGACCATTAATTAGGAGTTACAAACATTATGGAATGTGGGTGTGCATACCTATGATGCAGCTTCTCAGCAGTATTTTCAAATGCATGCTGCATTATTATGAATCATTAATGATTTTCCAGCTTATGGTTCATTATCTCGATGGAGCACTAAGTGATACATGACATGTCCAGTTTGTGCGAGTCAAACACCTTCGCAATGGTTACAAAATAAATTAGGATACACAAACACATACGATTTCTTGATTTGAGTCATCTTTGGTGGATAAGTAAATTATTCAACGGTCAATAAGAACCTCAAAGTATGCCCAATCCATTATCTGGATTTGACATTCTTTGTCAACATCAACATCTCAGAGACAGCACACAACGAAAATATCGTAATAATAAAGATAAAAATCGAAAACGTCAACCTGAAGAGTTGAATTGGACGGGAAAAAATATTTTCTTTGAGTTAGAGTATTGGGAGAGTCTGAGTCTGCGACATAATTTGGATGTTATGCATGAATTTTTAGTGTTCGGGGATTCTTTCGATCATTGTCTTCAGAATTTAGGAGATCTGAATAGACTAATCTGGTGCTAAATTGGGAGAAATGTCACTTCATGGTGTAGAAGGGTATTATACTGGGACATCAGATCTCATAGAAGGGTATCGAGGTGGACATAGCAAAGATCGAGACAATAGAGAAACTACCACCGCCATCATCCGTCAAGAGGATCCGAAGTTTTCTTGGGCACGTAAAATTTTACAAAAGATTCATTAAGGACTTCTCAAAGATTGTCAAGCCATTGTGCAACCTACTGAAGAAAGACGTGGTCTTTCACTTCACCTCTGTGTTTATCATGTCTGCTTATCAAGTTTGTATGGTTTACTACTAACCAAACAAATTCATTATTGAGGGAGGTTTATTCGATGGGTAAATTCCTTTATTTTCCCTTGGAACGAAAAACAGCCGTCAACAAGTTATAACTTCAGTTCAATTTCAATTATTAAAAAAAAAAAAAAAACTAGTCTTTAATTACTTAATTTTGTTAGCTACAAGAACAAACTTAAATCAAAGGACAAAGTTGATCTTTAATAAAATGAACTAGGATGCAAGTAATTTAGTGTTGAGTATTAAATTAATAATTAATAGATAAATGATACCCGTATACAAATTATAATAGTTGATTTAGTTTAGTACTCAACACAAAATAACAAGAAAGGAGAAACGATTATTTAATAATATATTATTGGATCATATTAATAATTTTTTCATTTGCAGTTCCACGAGAAATAAAATTACATTACAACATGTGAAAATTCATACAAAAACAAAATCAAAATCACCATATTTTCTCCAGCTGCTAGAAACAAAACACACGCAACATAATTTTGCATATTAGTACATAAGCTTTCATATTAATAAAATAAAAAACTCAAAAACTTTTTTGAAAATCATTTAAAACCCCCTTGGTTTCTGTTTCCTTCCCCTTTCCCCTTACCAGGTGTCGGTTTCGGGTTCGGTTTTGGACTGTTGCATGGATTGGTTATTGGTGGTGTTCGAACTTTTGGTGGATTAAAAGCTCTGCAATTTTGTCTAATTTCTCCAGCATTTCCAGTAAGAACTTGTATGCTTCCCATCTTAACAATTGCACTTGCAAAACTATTCTGAAACTCAACTGAATTTAGGGCAAATTTAATAACAGTTGGAGCTGTAGATATATCCAAGCCAAGTTCCTGATCAATTTGAAGTATCCCTTTTCCTGAAAGAATCTCATCGTAAATACTATTATCAAACAAAGAGTTTGTACCCTGGTCCAAAAACG
Source organism: Zanthoxylum bungeanum (assembly GCA_019454045.1). Classification (NCBI taxonomy): domain Eukaryota; kingdom Viridiplantae; phylum Streptophyta; class Magnoliopsida; order Sapindales; family Rutaceae; genus Zanthoxylum; species Zanthoxylum bungeanum. Next base: position 25,420 of record SKCR01001478.1, read on the forward strand.
TTTTTGGGTCAGGATCCGAACTAGAGGCCGAATCACAAATGCTTCTTAGCTTGGAAATCAAAATAACATTCATTGTCGGATCAGGAAACCCAGTTCCTTGAAAATTACTAAGCCGATCTTGGAAGAAGCTGCAATGTGCAAAGCCAACTGTGTGAGCTCCCAAAAGGGTAACCATTTCATCTGAGGTAAGCCCTTTGGCTAGAAAAATTTTCTGTGCATTGGGGACTGACACTTGTGGTCCTGGCAAGTCAACGTCGTTGACGTTTGATCGGAGACCGTCGCGTCTTCCAGTGGGGACGGTGTAATGGGGGCCTCCGGCTAGAGCCACGGCGTCGCGGGTGGCGAGGGTGATGATGTCTGCACATGAGACTGTTGAGGGGCATTCGGTTTCTAGGGCTTGCTTGATCTCATCAATGAGATCGAATTCTCTAACTGTTTGGTTTGCTCCTGCTTCTTTCTCTGATTGGGTTTGGTTTGTTGAGTCTATAAGAATGGAAGCATCACAACCCTGGAACATTTAAGGAAAATAAGAGAGTTAAGGATCCGGATCTAAGTTCGGTTGTGCTCTTTATAAAAATCTTGTAGTGATGTGTTAGAGAAAATATCTCATCGAGTAAGAAGTGATCGTGGTATATAAATTTAAATATTAGACTATCTTCAATTTTTAAATTAGTTTTTAGGTTGAGTTAGGTTGATAAGTTTTAATATGATATAAAATTAATCTCATGTAGGATTAGCAAATAAGCTAGACTTTGAAAAGCTCAACCATATTTTAAGTATTTTTTATTTAAATTTGGGTCTAAAAACACACTAAAATCATCAATTTTGATAGAGACAAACACAAAGCTACACACAGAGGATAAATTTTATACTTGGATTAAACTCATCTATTTTTATCTCGAGGATACTCTTATCATTATCTTCATGTATATTGATTATAAATAAATACTTAACACACCACTAGTAAAACACAATGGTTTTCATAAACATGGTCAAATTCAAAGTTTAATAAATATGATTTTTTTCAAATATTAACAAATAACACTTGAATTTAGAAATGAATTTTTCAAAGTCTGGTCCATTTGCCAATTCTAATCTCATACACGAGTAGGCCCACACTAGTATCTCCATGTACATAATGACATGACATGAATCAGGCAAAATATCGGCCTACACGTGTAAGGGGAATAATATTGAAAAAAATATCTTACATTAGTTGATAAATAATTTTCTCTGAATAGCTCGTTGTTGGGTTGAGTTGGGTCTATGAATTTCAACATATTCGAGCCTTGCTCCCTTTTTGTTCATTTAGACTTGTACTATTTAGATATATTACTTATATCCAAGACTACTCATTAAATGCTAACTTTAATCCCTCATTATTACTCGAACTGCATTATACATAATGTGTGCACGAAGAGCATTCATTGTCTAATTGTGAATTGCATGCATCGTAATAACATCTACTAGCTACTGAAGTGTTTTATATAAATATGAAATAACACTTACTCTAACAAAGCAATCGTGAAAATGCATACGAAGCAAAGCTGCAGTTACAGAATTATCAGCATTAAATCGCTTTTGCACCAAATTGAAAACGATTGATTCTGCTCCAGGGCAACTTATGCCATAAAAACCAGGCCTCAGTTGAGCCAACGCAAGCGGGAGAATGTAGAACAAAGATATAACAAATGAGCCTTTAATGGTTCTCATTTTTTTAAGCCTTAGTTTTTAATTAGAAATGAAGTTAATTTAGTCACTACACATTAGATTATTTATAGTGCCATGAATAATTAATTATAATGTTTAAAGGTCAAACTAGTGCGTACAGATTCCATGAATGCATCATGATCAGTTGCATTATTGAGCATTGATTTTTTTATTTTTTATTTTTTTTTTTTTGGGAAAAAAGAAAAAAGATGGTTTGGTTCCTTTTCCCAACCGAATCGGACCGAAATTTAAGATTACGGTTCCAAATTATGTGGAACAGGAACCGAACCGAATCCGATTTTTGAACCGGAACTAGATGGAACCGTATTTTTCGAGTTCCATCCGATTCGTTTTCAGTTCCGAATCGGAATCGTGACCGAATCTGCCTGGAAATAGGCAGTATAAATCATCATTTACGCTCCATATAAAATTTCAGAACTTCCAATTTAATTATTTTATTAAAATAAAAAGGAAAACAAACACAACTCATTTCATATATTTAAGTAGTCTTCATTATTTACCAAAAATCAAAACGTGATAAAAATTTTAAAACTCCAAATCCTTCACATATTATCAATTACCTAACTAATATCTTTATTTTCAACCAAATAGCTAGGGCCACTCAAACCTGATTAAATTTGAAGACAAACATACATGCTTGCACGTTTTAGAGCTTTCAACGTGAAAATAATTAATTAAGGAATTTCTAATGTGTAAAGAGAATTTAATTATTGCCGCCAACTTATTAGTGAGATATGGAAATAATGTATTTCAGTCAAAGTGAGCTAATTTTTTTATAATTTTTTAACACACATGTATTAAGTATAATGAAAGGTTAAGATTTAATTACTTATAATTTTTATTTAATAATTAATAATTATCATTAAATTACAATTAATTTTTTTTTTATACAAAACTAGTTCAATACTGAATCTAAATCCGAAAATAATAGTAACATTAGGGAATAAGAGATATTAAGATAAATGGAATCCAATAACTTATGTAATGCCGTGTTCGAAGGATTTATAATTGTTATTTTCTCATGTAAATGTGACTATTATTTGTAATTATAAAAAATGTTACAATTCACTATAAGTAATTTAAAAGCATAAATGGTGTTTTTAAAAAAAAGCTTATATGGTGATGTTGTACCCACAAATTCTTAGTTACTCCCTCCATCCCTTTTTGATAGGCCACCTTTCTATTTTTGGAAATCCCACTTAAATTCAATAAAGTTGTTTATTAAATAAGGGTATATAAGTAAACTTCTTCCTTTAATAAGTTGGACATTTGCGCTGATGGGAGGGATCTGGATCTGATTATGGCGACCTGTTGGGCTTTATGGCTAGCTCGAAATCGATTTTTTGGAACACAAGCGAGATAGTTCGTGGAGAGTGTTATTGCGAGCAGAAATTTTGAGTAAAGGTTGTAAGGAAGTGTGTGAACCAGTGGGGGTCATGGTGGGCTATGAGAAGAATAATAAAGACAGAAACTGGGCAGCCCAGCCGAGAGAATGGGTAAAGCTAAACACAGATGCGACCATTAATAGACAAAATCATTTAGCGGGGCTGGGAGTCGTAATCAGGAACAGTGGTGGTAGGGTAGAGATAGTGGTAGTTAAGAGTATTAACTTTGATGGCGATGTGGAAGATGCGGAGGAGGAAGCCATTAACTTCGGTATACAAGTGGCGCAGGAAGCTGGATTTGTGAAGTTGATAGTCGAGTCGGATTGTCAACAGGTAGTAGATTTTATTAATAACAAGAAGGGCTCAAGGAAAGAGATTTCATGGATCATTAATGATATCCAAGAGAAGTTAACAAGTTTTTTGGAGGCCTCGATTTGTTACACTTCTAGATTTTGTAATGGTTTTGCCCATGAAGTTGCAAAGATTGCTGTCAAGGCATCGTATCCTGTTCAGTGGAATGATAACTTTCCTTCAAATATCAAGTATATTATTGACTCTCTTTAGTAATGAATTATTTTAGTTTTCAAAAAAAATTGAGGGGTATATTAAGAAAATATTAATTTTTTTACCACATTAATCATGTTCCCTTATTTTATTGGGAAAAAGACCAACGACCTATTAAAAAGGGACGGAATGAGCAGTTTTTAACCATTATGTATATATTTTTATCCCCTCTTTTATGTGTTGTTGTCACATGACACGACATAAGATATGAGACAAAATTAATTTTTTGAGAAGTTCATCATATACAATAATCTTGATACACTAACTATATTATTGAGAGTTATGATTCTTTAGTTCTTCAATGTATTATTAAACCCTATGTTAAATGCATTAACATATCCCTCAATTTATTGTATGTTGATATATTTTTGCATTATTGATTTCAATACATAACTAAATAATTACGCATTAAATTTGATAATCAAGTAAACTCCCATTACAAATAAGAATAAAATATTAGGCTTTTCATTCATGGCCATTTTGATATTATAAGAAAATGATAACTTGAGTAGAGTCCATTGAAGATGAAGACGAAGATGAAGATGAAAGTAATGTATTGAGAGAAAAAAAGTGAGTTATTTTTGGTTTTTTTTTAGTGTGAAGAATCACAAGAGATATTTAAATATATTCGTTTTTTTATAGGGCATTAGATGAAACTAAGATCTTTTGAGTATATGGTATGTTCTTTTTTAATTATCATTTTATAATGATCTAGGATTTGAATCAATTTTTTTTATATGAATTCATATTTTAGGTTATAACATCAGAGAAGAATTATTGTTAATGATTAATGTGATGCCTTCATGAATTATAAGTTCTTTGTATTTAAAATTTGTCTTTAATAACTAATCTGTGAAGAACACCACGGGTCATAAAAAACAAATATAAAGACAATACTAACCTCTCAACTTCAACTTCTAGATTTTTCTTTGATGGTTGATAAAAGTGATTTTTGATGCAAGGGAGAGGGATGTGTCGGAGTAATTGATGATTTACATAGTTTTGAAAATTGGAAAGGAAATTCATCATGATTTTGGTTTAATTGAATTTTTAAAATCTAAGTCAGTAAATTGATGAACCGGTCCGGTTGATTTTTTATCCTAATTTTTTATATTTTTTATTTAATTAAAATTATTTATGACCATCAACCGTTTCTGTCAGTTCAACTGATCAAATTAGTGATTTCATTGAACTTTTTAAATAATCGTTTTTAAAATAATGATGATTAATGTAGTGTATAGTTAAGTAGTGCAACAAAAAATAAAGGACATTTCGATCCTAAAATCAGATTTTGTGTATAAAAGTGTGAGAAAGATTGGGAGGGGTTCAACTGATCAAACTAGTGATCCATCGAATCTCAGATCAAGTGGTTTGAGTCTTTGAGATTTCGAATCCCAACCAGAAATTTTTATCAAATCTCAAACGAAATTAGAACTTTTCTATTCAAGTGTGCCTCGTATGAAATTTCATTTTTGAAAAAAAAATCATAAAGGTATAAATTGATCTTTTTCCATATGGAAAATGACAAATAGGCCCCTAACTTTTGCTCTTATGGACATAAAGACTCCATTTATTTTAAAAATTATCACAAAGATCCATTTTGATAATTTTTGGCTGAAAATATTTTCACAAATTATTTACTTTATAAATGAAATAAATTTATAAATAATAATTCCATAAATTAATTTATAAATAAATGTGAAAATATTAAAATACCATGATTTTTGTAAATAATTAAAGGGCAAAATTATCAAAATAGAATCTTTATGACCATTTTTCAAATGAAATGATCTTTCCACTTTAACATTCAAAATGACAGTCATTTTTCTTAATGTATTACAAATTGGCGGCCACCCAAAATATTTTTCCTTAACCCACCCATTTATTTGATTTTTATTCCCTTGAAGAAATTTAACAAGAACTCAAGTAATAAAACATTTTAAAATCTGGAACAAAGATTATGTATGATTTCGCATTTTATAGAGTTAAATATATTTAATACGATTTTCAAGTGGATTATTTTTTTAAAAAATAAAATTATTAAAGAAACATTACAAACGTTGAATCTAATTATAGTAATTGTGCATCGGGAACGTAACCAGTGACATGCTTAACCTATAATGTTTTTTCAATTGACGTGTTAACAACTTTTTTTTTTTTTTTTAATTGTTGAAATCCGACAACTATATCACTCATTTCGGGTTTAAGTGGAACAAGTAAAATTCTCCAATGTCATAGGTTCTTACAAAAAAAGTACTTTCTGAATTCGAATTCAAAACTTTAAAGTGAATTTTTGAACCCTACACTACAAAATCACGTCATTTGAGGAGGTGTTAACAACTCACTATCAAATGAAAATTCAAATTCAAGCATGTAATGTCAACTTAAATGATAAATAGAATTACAAAATTAGAATACAATTCAAAAGCTTGAGTTGTATTCTTAATATTTTAAAGTTTTGAATAAACATTTGAAATAATATTTATAAATTGAAATAAAATTGTTTTCACATTTTAAAAATCATAAGTAAGTGTTTGATATGGTATCTTAATATTAGACAATGAAAATAAGAATTTCTTAAATTTTAAATAATAAAATATGTGAACAAAGTCGTCACTGCCTAATGGAAGAAGAAAATTGTAAAAAATTGAATAGACATACCCCAAAAAAAAAAAAAAAATCAATAAATTTATAGATCAAATTAGCATAAGGAGAAAGTTTCCATCAGTTAATATTAACAAGAAATACAATGTTTACAAAGTACTCATATGTAGGGATGGTAAAAAACTCAGGCCCGGTCCGGTCCGGATCATCATAAAAAAATCTCGGATCGGGCTCTAGAAGTAAAGGAGCCCGAGTTGGGCTTAGAACATTAAGTCTGGGCCCGACCCGGCCCGGGGTTAAAAAATATTATATATATATATAATTTTTTTATTATTAAAAAATGGGCCGGCCCTACCCGGCCCGATAAAAGCCTGGGTCGGGGGCCCGGGCTTAAAAAATATTCCCAAACTCGGGTCATGCTTATCAAAGCCCTGGCCCCGCCCGGTCTATTGCCACCCTTAGTCATACGAGGTTTATGATCTATTTAAATAATGATGATGAGATAATAAAATTTATAGTTACTGGTAATTTGATCACGATTTTCACACGTTACGTAAGCACATATATCGCTTAAGTAATATAGTGATTAATGAGTCAGATGTCGAACCCACAATGACTCATTATCCACCCTACTAGTTATTAAGACTACCGACCTAGGGTTATCTAAAAGAGATTTAATTGGAATTTTAATATAACTTAAATTAAAACTAAGAAGAGGAAATTGAAGGCGATAAGTTGTAACCAAAGAAAAACAAACATCCAGGATTATGAATCCACTCAGTACTATGCAAAATATGAATTGATTTTCCTATACTTATGCAATAAATTAATTAACTTATTAACCTGGAACACAAAATTATTTACAAGTCTCTTTTGATGGGCATGTGCAAATATTTCGAATAAGTCAATTAACTATATTTCTATGTTAATTAACTTAACTCAAATTCATTAAGATCAAGTTCTAATTGTGGTTACTCACGCATGTATATTTCTATCCTGCAGAGAAATTCATTAGATGAGATCGTCTGTTATTGAACCTAGGGCCAAACCTAAAATTTATCTTTCAAGTTCAAATAAGTTTCACACGTCAATCTTATTGGTGATCAAATAACAAGAAGCATTAAGCATAAAATTCATTAAATAAACCAATAAATCACACAAAATATAAGAAAAATCAATTATATTAAATTAGAGTGATGAGTTTCATCACAACCCTGGATTAAGAGTTTAGTTACAGCACATGGGAGAGAATTCTAAAGAAAGAATCAAAATTAAACAAAGCATCATGAAAGAGAAGAAAAGAATAAATTATGTTGAAGTTGACGGTCTTCTGCTTTCTTGATGCTGAACCTCAGGGTTGTGCTTGCTTGATGTGCTTTTTTTTTTTTTTTTTTCTTTCAAAAGTCTCCTTGAGTCTTCAAAAATATCATCCCTAGGTTTAGAACCGGACTTGTGCTTATATAGGGAACTTTTCTTCTTAAGAAATTCAAGAACTTAAGAAATCAGAAAACATATTCATGGGCGCGCTAATGAGCTCCCGTTGGCCCGCCAATGGGAGGCAAAGAGCTCTTCAATTCTTTAGCTTCGTTGGCGCAACAATGGACTTCCGTAGTCGCGTCAATGAATATTCTACTGCATTTCATGTCCAAAAATACCTTTTTTAGTCGACGATTGACATCTATGCTCCTCTCATTTTATCTTAACCTATAAAAACACAAAAAAACACATCAAAACATTCAAAAAAATTCGAATTAACTCATAAAATACAAGACTTGAGGGACATCAATATATATTATATTGACCGCTCATCACTAAGCTGGAATGATTTGTATAGCTTTTTATGAGATTGTGATGGAACTCTAATCCCAAAGGTTTTAAGATAATTCATTGGAAAACTCACATTTCCATCACCTTCAAAGCTTTGGTTATGGCTAAGAATGCACTTGTTTGATCATTATATGACTGCCCTTGTTCTCGTAAGAGAGAATTTAGGTCAAATTAGGTATCTAGAAGATGTATTGACCTCTAAATAATCATTTTTGAACAAGACTAACACGTTAAATAAAGATTTTAGCTAATTAGAAATAGATTACATCATTCGTTTCCTATTTAACGTGAGTTTTGGCTTTTAACGCATTTTAGGATTTTTTTTTCATTAGCTCTAATAACAATATAAACTCCTATGGTAGGGTTGGCAGGAAATCTCAGGATTCAGAATTAAAATCATCTCATTCAAGATTTGGGATGAAAATTATCTCGAATAAAAATTTTAACCAAATTTCAGGCTGATTTTTTTGTCTCAAATACAAAATCGAGATGAGATTCGAGATGAAAAATTTATCATGAATCCCAAATTTTAGTCTAAAGATTTAAATCTCGATCCGATTGGGATTCGAGTTTGGATAATTTTTTATCCCGATTTAAAAAATCAATTGAGATTCAGAATAATTTTTTTGCCTCCAATAATAATCCGATAAAAACGAGACCCGATCAAGATGAATAGGCCCAATTATCATCCCTATCATATAACTAAGGTCCCTAAAATGGTCTAAACCAAGGGCAAACTTGGACTCATTCATACATGTGACACGTTGGACCACAAATAAGAACCCTAATAGGTTGGGTTAAAAAAAAAAATAGTACCCACATTATGGCTTGGACTAGGAATAGTACCAAATGTCATTTTTAGACAATAACAATATATTACTCTCTAAATATTAATGTATAAATAGGAGATAAAATACAACTAAGCTGTCTATTTATTTCACTTAAGCTATTGTTTTATCTAAATGTAAGCCTTCAATCCACAATGAGCATAAAACTAAATTCAAAAGCTGAATCTGCTATTAAGTTTTCTTAATAAGTCTTCAAAATCAATTGCTCTTATCATTTTAATTAGGAAAATTACCATTTTTTGGGTAATTCAAAAGATTTTTTTAAAAAAAAAAAAAAAAAATCCATTTTAAGCACTCAAATTTTTTCTCCCTTAAAATGAGCAAATACATCCTTTTTGAACAAAAATGCCCTTCTTCTATAAAACCTTTTTTGTTTGTTTTTTCCCATTCAAAAATTGCAGAATTCTACCATTTTTATTTTTTTAGACGGGCTTTTGCCATCTAATCACAAGTATCGCAAAAACCCATCACTAAGTGTCGCAAAAATTATCGCAAAGTGACATCAAATCCCATTGCAAAGCATTGTAAAAACCCATCTACTAATTTTTTAAAAGAAATAATTTGAATGCCAAAAATTGATAGAAAACTCTTTGGAATGCTCAGATGTGATAATTTCCTTCTTAATTATGAAAAGAACACCACCCTACTTCTCTATATGAAAATGGCTCAAATGAGACTATGAGTCAGAATCACGAGTAGAAATTTTTTCATGTGATCATCAACTAATAATTATATAATATGTAAGAATTATGTTAAATAAGATTATCATTTATTTAATTATTTTTTATTATTTAACACGCATGATAATATATGATTGAATTGTTATATTGATGACGTGATACAATCATTACATAATAGAATTTTTCCATTAAAAGCTTTGAAATCGCTTTCCTTTAGTTCCCAAAAGTGATTAAAAGAAAGAAAAGTAAAAGCTGTTTTATGGTGTGTGCTTTAAAAGTTTTAACAACAGCTAGTTGCTTCAATCCAAAGAATGTTAACAACTTTTCATTGGGTACCTACAAGTACAAAGTTGCTTTTCTTGAACTGTGTTATCAAATCTAGCAAAAAAGGAGGGAACTGACTAAAACAGAACAGTTACTGAAGCAAAAAAATTACAAAGTGTGCTGCCTGAGTGCAGCACTTAAATGCAACCATCTTCATGGCAACAACGCAAGCAAATAAGGATAACTTAGTGCACAGAGAATTCTTGTTAATCAGGGAATATTGAATGCGACAAAAAATCTTGATTGTAAGTATATTCCAATGCATATTTCTTAGTACACTTACAATAGACAAAATTCTGAAGAACTACAGGTGATTGAAAATTTAATGAAATGAGCATAAAAGAATAGAGATGTAGCAAAGAAGTACACCAGAAATTCCAGGAGAGACAGAAATCTAAATTCGGATGTGCATTTAATTTGATTAAAAAGTTTTGAATTCATACATACTACACATAAAACAGTTCTCTCTTGTTTCTTTGGCTGAATCCAGAATCAACACGCAGGTATACGAATTGAAAACCTAAAGCAGGCCTCGGATCATAGACAACAATTAACAGCTAACCCTCTACTATTTACAATTCGTCTAACAGATGTTGATTACCATGGCTGTTTCTGGCTTCCAAGTTCTTCAGAGTTCATTATCGAAAAGAGAGTAGAGTGCATTGCACCATGGGTTACAAAAATGCATAGCAATGGAATGCTTGTCCCAAACTAAAGCTGAAGATTTTTGCCCAAAATTTCATCAAGGACTCTTTATGTACTCTCTTGGAAAGTATGAGAGCGAGAAAGAGCTGCTGGATTTGCTTCCAAGATCTCAGTACCATCCAACAGATTGGCCTTGCCCTCTTTTTTGCTTTCAAAATTTTTAAAAATGGTACCTCCTGGTTTGAGATCCTTATGGTCAGGTTTAATACCCAATGTAGCCCAGATAGGGCTCCTTGAAGCCTCATCTGGATCATCAATTCTCAGCATCTTTGGCACCAAAACACACTTCTCTGATTGCTCTTCTTCCCTAAGATTTGGGTCCCGTGAATGCTTGCCTAGAGTTGGCGAGCCATTGCCTGAGCAGCAACTGTTGTTGCTGGTTGAGGATGATGGAGAGAGGCAGCCATTTGATCCAGTCAATGGTATATTTCCTGCTCCAGC
>SKCR01001479.1:0-36470 GCA_019454045.1 Zanthoxylum bungeanum
TAATTAGGTGTGACTAATCACATCTGTCTACCACTTTGATTTAATCCAATTAAATCAAGATAAAGTTTAATTCATGGATTAGTTAGATGTCTACCACTTTGATTTAATCCAATTAAATCAAGCCAAAAATACCTATAATTACATATTTATAATTACCGAAATATCCTCCAATGGTATAGATATTTATGAAATTATGACAAAGCCCTTGTGTAAATTTTGGATTAATCTAATTGGGTCAAAGTAAATAATCAATGTTAACCAATAACACTTAATTATCTTAATTGATAATTATATTATCAAATATTATTTATTATAAAAAATTATCGGCTATCCAAGTGCTAAACGAGTACACTTCATATTGTGGGACTCTCAAAGTTCATACACGTTCGTCATATAAGCCTAACATTTATGTACGCAATTCAGTTACCTTCGAATTCGCTAAGAACACGAACGATATTTCTAAACTATACAAGTCGACGTCATCACATATAATACATTTTTCGTAGGCTATCCGAGTTGTGCTTAGGAAACATATAATACACTGTCAAGTTTCCGAGGCATTCATCTCATGTTGACATGTCCATTATTCTTTACGACTAATCAAAAACCATTTATGATATATGCGATCCACTAAATTACTTACATGGATACCAAAACCCTTTATGGTACATATACGGGTTGATGGATCTTATCTTGATATGCACTTGATTAACAAGTGCAACGGTCCATACCCAAAGAACATCTAGCAGTCAGATCATGAAAAGTCTCTGACATATATGGCATCAAAGTGTGTAGGATCACATACAAAATCAATGATATCCTATAGTCAAAGGATTAGATATGCTACTTGACTCGAGGAGATTCCTATTGACAGTGGTATATACTTCTGACTATTAGGAATCACCTGTGAGTCATTCAGTATTTGCTCCAACGAATACCCACACGTCTATACGATCTTCCAAAGCTCATGGTATATCAGGTTAAACCATTAGAACTCCAATTCCAATATACGACATGTGCTAGTCTTTTAGGTTATAAGAATTCGACTGTATTCCAAAACCAACGACTAGAAATATTTACTTAAAGAATAGTTTATAATAGTAATACTATCCCAATATCGGACCACCCAGTGTCCAGTACTACTAAATGACTATTCTAAGGTCGATGTCATTCTTAGCATATTTATACATCAATCTAATATGCATAATGACATTATCATTAATAAGGTTTGAAATGAAAATGTAGTTATTTTATTAATAAATAATAAAATATACAATACATTATTAGGATTGGCGCTCCAAGTATCAACTTTAACAATTTATTCATTATATTGTATTACAAAAGTAAAATATGGAAGCAATTAAAATATATCATAATCGTCAATTTTATGTTATTTTTCCAAGCACTTCTTTTCATTTAAGTTTATTAATTAATATTTTCTTATTAAGTAATTAAAAAACCTTTTATAAGACTTGACATGATGACATGGACATTGGAGAAAACTTGTTAATTTTTAAATTTTTGAATGGTGATTAGTAATGGTAGCATGGATTTATATGGAATGGAGATGATAATCTCAAGCTCATTCCTCAAGTAAGTGAGTTTCTATCATTATTTTCTGTAATTTCATGATATCAAGCATGTTTTTCTCTTCCTTATTTTCGTCTATCATGAACCTTAAAATATGAATGAGTGAATTTGAACTTTAATAAAGTTGTTAGCATGTATTTTGGATGATATCATGATGGTATTAGCATGGATTGAAGCCTTTATGTGTAAATGCCCAATTTTCCTAAAACAATATGGGCTGGCCAAAATTTATATTGTGTGGTCAGGGTTGATTTTCTTTGTTCTTGATGATCATGTGTTATGATTTATGCTTAGAATGAAGCCTTAATATAAGTTGTGTATCTAATGTTGAAAAGAATTCAAGTTGCATCTCTCTTGTGTTGGCCAAATCATTCAAGAATTTGTTAAGAAGTAATTTTTTTATAATGATATTATGATGGTAGGTCATGTGTTTGGAGATGTTTTAGCTTGGGTTATTTTGAATAATGATGAAACCATCAAACGTACCTTCTTAGTTTATATGGCCAAATTTACACTTGTAAGGAGAGATTATATTTTGTTTATTTTGATGATGAGTTGAGCTTTAAATAATGCTTTAGTATGAGTAAAGTTGTAAGAAATTTACCTTGGCTGAATTTGATATTAGTGTTAGGGTTGTTATTTTTGTTATGTTATGATGAAAACGATGATGAATTAAGTTTAAAATGATATCTTGACTTGAGTATAGTGTGTTTGAGTTAAAAGAAACTTTTGATTGTAAAACTAAGGTTATGGCCGAATATAGAGCTCACTTGGGGAAAACGATATGTTGAGTTTTATTGATGATTTGTAATGATTCAGGCTTGAGAATATATTATGATTTGAGTTGTGCTTAATTATCAGTTGGAAATTTTATAAGTTGTAAAATTTCTTGTATGGCAGAATTTATGGATTATGTTTGAAGATGTAAGATTTTGTGTGTATGGTGAGTTTGAAGTTGAGTGTATGATAATAATGCAAGCAATGAATTTGTGTTCTATATAGACTTGGAAAACTTGATAATAGGCTTGTGTAGGAGGTTTGAATATGACTTGTTTGAATGCTTATGTAAAGTACTAAATAATTATTTATATATGGAAGGATGTTGTGTAGAGGTGAATGCATGAAGCCTATTAGTAAGACTTGGTCTAATGGCATGAAAAGTAAAGTTTATTGATAAGCATGGGGTAATGTGAATGAGTATGTGTGCTGCATTTTACTCTTAAGGATTATGATATGTTCGCAATGTAGAGAATTTGGAAGCTTACATAAGCTATTTATTTCGGATTATGTGTATTTTGAAGTTTCAATGTTCGAGGAGGTATGCATGTAAGTTATTTTTTATTCACTTCAGGTACGTCTCACGAACCCATGTTTCCTGAAGTAAAAAGAACAGTATGGGTTAAAGGTTTTCTAATAAATAACTATAAATATGTATATATGTTCATAAGTTTTGTGTTTAAAATTTCAATCTTGTTCGTTTGTGGTGTGTGTGGTTACATATTGGGTTTCTATAACTCACGCCACCACTGTTGTTAGTTTTGCAGGTTGGTAACCTGATCAATCATCCATTTTGGCTCGGACATCTTGCTCGAGACAATGGATTACTCAAGCTGCAGTCACCCAATCTGGAGACCTGGGAAGAGTCTTATGGCTTAGTACATTTTGATATTATTGTATTTGTTTGTATTAATCAAAACACACCATTATATGTGTGTAATTTTAAGTGTTGGGTTGAATATTTTGATTTGGGGACGGAGCCCTGTAAATTGATGATGAGAATTGTGTTGTTTGTGTTCGGACCGGAGGTCCTTTTTATTGGTTTGATAGTTGTTCAATCTTTGTGGTGCTGGACTGTGATTCAGGATTTCCATTTTTAGGGCGCGTTATGCCTATTTTTCGTAAATTTTGGAGGCTCAAGGAGATGAGTTATTCATGTCTCCTGCCGGTAGCACCCTGTCTCTGGCGAGTTGTTACAATTGTGGTATCAGAGTAAAGGTTTAGGTGTCGGTGACTGCACCTACAGAGTATCCAATCGTCTAAGTAAGTATTATGTTATGTATATATCATATACGAATATATATATATATATATATATATATATATATATATATATTTCTATGATTCAAAACATAAACCAATATAGAGTCCCACAATAAAGTGACTCAAGAATAATACTAGGTCACTCAAAGATAGTCAAGTGATTCTAGAATGGTAGCCATAGCTCCAAGCTATCATCTAGAATTCTAAAAACTCTAATTTTATATTCCATGTCCAACATGAACATTTTGACCCAATTACAAACATATTGTGTTTATACTTCCAAAGCATTCGTACACAATTAATTACTTTAATTCAACATCAAGCTATGTTATTATGTATCCAATACAAAATTCATCACTATATGTCTCACCAATGATAACTCACTAATGAAAACATAGCTTTGGAGAAGATCAAACTTACTTGTTTTAGCTTTCTCAAGCTTAACTTTCTTAGGCTAATATCTATAATTCTTACTTGTTTTAGCTTTCTCAAGCTTAACTTTCTTAAGCTTAAGCTTAATTAAAAACTTGTTCAATCTTGTCTTTTATAGCAAAACTAATGTTATTTTTAATTAATAATAGTTCTAATCAACTTTTAGGTGAGCTTAAACCAATTTGTCCAAATATAATAATTAGGTTTGACTAATCACCTTTGTCTACCATTTTGATTTAATCCAATTAAATCAAGACAAAGTTTAATCAATGGATTAGTTCAATGTCTACCATTTTGATTTATTCCAATTAAATCAAGTCAAATACACCTATTATTATATATTTATAATTACTAAAATATCTTCCAATGGTAGAGATATTTATAAAATTACAACAAAATCCTTGTGTGATTTTGGATTAATCCAATTAATCCAATTGGGTCAAGTAAATAATTAATATTATCCAATAACATATAATTATCTTAGTTGATAATTATATTATCAAAAATTATTTATTATCAAAAATTATCGGCTACCCAAGTGCTAAACATGTACACTTCATATTGTGGGATTCTCAAAGTTCAGACACGTTTGTCATATAAGCCTAGCATATATGTACGCAATTCGGCCACCTTCCAATTCACGAAGAACACGAACGATATTTCTAAACTATACAAGTCGACGTCATCACATATGTTTATCAATCCTTCCGTCGTAGGCTATCCGAGTTGTGCTTATAAAACATAAATTAGACCGTCAAGTTTCCGAGGCGCACATATCATATTGTCGACATGTCCACGATTCTTTACAACTAATCATAACACCATTTCTGATATATGCATTCACCCTAGGTGATCGGCTTTGGCCAAATTCTTAAGAATCGTGGCTTACTCCCATGGATACATAAACCTAATATGATACACATACAGGCTGACGGATCCTATCTTGATACGCACTTGATTAACGAGTGCATCGGTTCCCACCCAACGAATATCTAGCGGTCAGACCATGAAAGGACTCTGACATATATGGCATCAAAGTGTGGAGGATCACACACAAAATCAATGTTATCCTATAGTCAAATGATCACATTTGCTACTCGACTCGAGGAGATTCCTATTGACGGTGGTGTGTACTTCCAATTATTAGGAATCACATGTGAGTCATTCAGTATTCGTTCCAATGAATACCCACATGTCTATACGAGCTTCCTTTGCTCATAGTACATCGGGTTAAACCATTGGAACTCCAATTCCAATATACGACATGTGTTATTCTTTTAGGTTATAGGAATTCGACCGTATTCTGAAACCAACGACTATGAATATTTACTTTAAGAATAGTTTATAATAGTAATACTATCCTAATTTCAGACCACCTAGTATCTAATATTACTACATAACTATTTTAAGGTCGATGTCATTCTCAACATATTTATATATCAATCTAATATGGGTAATGACATTACCATTAATAAGGTTGAAATGAAAATGTAGTTATTTTATTAATAAATAATAAAATATAATGTACAATACATTATTCAGATTTACGCTTCGTTCACCAACTCCAACAATTTGTTCATTATATTGTATTACAAAAGTAAAATATGGAAGTAATTAAAATATATCATAATCGTCAATTTAATGTTATTTTTCCAAGCAATTCTTTTCATTTGAGTTTATTAATTAATATTTTCTAATTAAGTAATTAAAAAACCTTTTATAAGACTTGACATGA
Source organism: Zanthoxylum bungeanum (assembly GCA_019454045.1). NCBI lineage: Eukaryota > Viridiplantae > Streptophyta > Magnoliopsida > Sapindales > Rutaceae > Zanthoxylum > Zanthoxylum bungeanum. The sequence goes on from SKCR01001479.1 coordinate 5,798, forward strand.
TGACATGAACATTGGAGATATTATATCTAAAACTTGCTAATTTAATATAAAATAGTACAATATTAAATATGAAAGTATTTAAAATTGAACTGATTAAAATATAATTACAATTAATTTATTAAGATATTTAAATAAAATAAATTCCCGTATAAATAATTACTAATAATATAAAAATTATTAATTATTTAAAATAAGAGTAAATATATATAAAAAAATTTAATAAAGTGAAGATTTCTTTGATTTTTTGGGATATTAAGAAAATAATAGGAAAATATCATAAACTGGGAAATGTTATAAAATTCTACCTTTATCCTAGCTAGCTAGATAAGATCGATTGAGCTGAGAAAGATGGTGTGGGCAGTACCCAGTACGTATGATCAGATATTAGGCCCGTCAACGGAAAGCAAAGTTTTGTTTCTCAAATGTAAGGTGACTTTTAGAGTTTTGTTTTGTTTGGTTGTTTTTTTAATTTTTGTTTTAAAAAAAGAAGCATTGTTAATTATGCACAATCATTAATTATGACATTTTGGAACCACATTCACAAATGCAAAGTAAATATTATATTGAGTTTTTTTTTTAAAAAATAAAAATTATTAATAATTATTAAATAATAATTTAAATGTAATCTAATTTTAACCGTATGAAAAACTTAATAAAATTAAGCTCAGTAATGTGTCAGAATTCAAAAGATTTTGTTGTCATAATTTGTCTGTGTGTTAGGCTCTGAACAAATTAGTATAAAACTAAAACGCTACTGCAAAAGAATAAATCAAACCGCTTAAATCATATACCAGCGAAACAAAAGCCCTACCTTTCTTTCTCCAACCCCAACATAGTCCTTCATTTCGAACGTGAAAGAATGAATCCTTCAATGCTCAGAACCTTTTACGTTGGACCCTTAATGCAGGCAAGGCGGTAAAGCTATCTTATCTTTCACTTCGAATTTAGGACTCAACATCCGGTTGCTCATGGTGTTTCAAGATATGATCAAAAATGCCAAAAACAGAGGAATTGTTGTAAAATAATTTACCAATATCATCTTTCGGGTATCACAAAATGATATAATCATCAGAAAAACTCCCAATGGAAGCCACCTCACAACTTAGACTCAGAATGCCCTCCGTGAATCAGGAAAGAGTTTTAACTTGAGAGTTTACTGAGTGATTTTTTTATCTTTTCGGTTTCTCTTTCTAAATTCTCGTTTCTCCACAGAATACAGCTTTTTGATCAACAAATTGCACATTGCTGTTTTTACAGCTTCGGCAGCTGCTGAAAAGACATTTTCCTCAACGGACGCACTTCCTTGCAACTTCTCTAGTAGTTTAACTCCCCCGGGTATGTCACTATCTTCCAACATGTTTGGCTCATGCTCAGGTTCTGGACAGCTATTCTTAAAACCAGAAATGACCTTTACTCGTGATGGAGAGGGATGATCAAAACCAGGCAAGTTAGAGGCACCAGTTACCATCCACAATAAACCCAAAGAAGAGCTACTCCCCAAACTTGTTGGAACAAAGTTTTCTCCCATGATGGAAACCACCTGCAAGAACCACACAAATTGGGATTCCATGACCAAAGTAAAATTCTACTTCATGGTCCACATTTTTGCAATTTACCATTAGATACTCTGATCAAAAGCCACAACTCTGCACAATTATTTCAGAGCAGAAGACTCAACTAATCATATATGCTCTGACAAATGTCCTTATTTCATGCTAATTGGAAATCAATGTGTTTTTTTAATCTAAATGGGTAATTTGACGGTTATTTCAAGTATCATGAAACAAATCCATCAGAAACCCACTATTGCGAGTTTAAATTCATTTGGAAGCGTTGAATTACAGGTTATTCTATCATTTTGGAGAGTACATAGTTTTGCTAATTTCTTTTTCAACTGTTCAGGTCCTTACCTTGGCAACTGAAAGAGTCTGAGCAGAGATGTTGCAGCTCACCAATACTATTCCTCGCAGGCTAGAAAGAAATAATATTACAAACTATTAAATTCGCAAACCAATATAGCTCTTAAAGTAAAAGGTCTGACACAAAATGCTTGGATACTTACCTCTGAGTAGCCACTGCAACAAGTGTGCTATTTGGGATCGTGCACAGATCAGTAACGGTAGAATAGCTCTCATCACTTCCATTAGACTCTAAATGTTCTGCCTTCAGGAAGCAAGTACAAGTGAAGTCAAGTAAAGAAGCAGGCTAACAAGAAAAGCCAAAAACACAGATTCCTCTGCTTATGACTGACTTCAAATGAGTGGTGCCAAGACCCGCTATGTACTCGTGATCTTATGGATAGATTGATAACATCATCATAGAATTGGGAACATTAATATTTTTCCAAAAGATTCTATTACTGTAAAAATTTAATAGGGAAAATAGCGTAGTTCCATTTTCCATCAAAACTTGACAAGTGATATTTCAGAAAAAGCAGGGAACCTCAGGCAAACTTCAGAACAAGTGAGATACCTTTGCACGAACTTCACAGGTGTCAAGGAGAGATCCAGATGTAACATCCCATAAGCGAATCTGGGATAGCAATGTAGATGATTTATTAATTCACTCTTCCACAATGCAAAAAGCAAGATTTAAAACCTGCAAACTTGTAAGCTTACAAATACTCACTGTTGAATCGCCACTTCCAGACACCAGATACCCTTGAGGGTAATCCACAGTGCACACAAAATCGAGGCAGGACACAAACCTGTAAATATTGGAAATGAACCTATCAGATGACCAGGTGCTAAGAAGTGTTATTCCCTATTAAGGGGGAAAAATGATCATAACAACTCACTCACTCCGTATGGCCCAGGCAGAAGCTCTGTATTTCATGAGCTCCGTCCATAGGTTTTTTGGGAAACACAGTAACCTGTCACAAAAATTATATCATGTAAAAGAGGTACAACATCAAGCTAGTCATTTATCCAAGAGATAGTATCATTTTTCCACCCGAATATTGGCTTATGTATGAAAAAACCCGAAAACTTCAAACAAGTTTAAATTTATACCCAAAGTTTCGAAATGTACTAATTCACACTTTTTAAGATCACTTTTACACCCAAAATTTCAATCAGCATACTAATTTACACCTAAAAAGTTTCAGTTAATGTATTAATTTACATTTAAAGACCGAAACTTTGGGTGTAAAATTGATCTTGTTTAAAAATTTTGGGTTTTCTCATACATAAGCCAATCTTAAGAGTATAAAAATGATAATTTCCCTTTTATCTAGTTGAACAGGCAGAGGAAGTTTACACGAATCTTGAAATCCCGATCTGCACTAATGACAAACCGTCCATCTGGCGAAAATTCCTGTAAACAATACGTTAGTAATGGAGCAATTTACTTGTGAAATTCAAATACGCAGCATGACCATAGAATATTTTCAGCCAAACCCCACCCTTCCATGAAGCAAAGAATGAAAAAATTATAAAATACAAGGATTTCACCTATATGAATGTGGGAATTAAAGAAAAATAACATATCCTAAACAGGATGAGATCTACAACATAATAGAGTTTATGAAATGCAAATGAGGGAAGAATAATACAACACATAAAAATTCACCATACACCATAGTGATGCATAAATAAAAAAAGGTTGATAAAATAAATCTGAATAAATAATATGATGGAGTCCAAGGCTGTGGATGGAAGGTGTATCAGAGGAAAAGGAGGGGTACTGCAGAGAATAATCACTCAACAGCCAATCAAATATCTGTTGTAGGCCACTCAACAGCCAATGAAATATCAGTTGTGGGCCAGAGCAGTGGGGACCACCAGTTAGTTATGCAAAAGGAATATATCGGGGGGATGCTGCAGGGGGTGTGATCATTTTTTTCTAAATCCTAGGATGATTTGGGGTAGTCCCAGCCCTTCCTAAAGGCTGGAATACATAGGCTGGTGTGGGAATTATGTCCTCATCTTCAATCTATCTTTTATTTTGGTTAATTACTGATTTTGATGTAAAGAACAGTCTTAACAAAATATAATCCAGATTTCCCCCCAGTGATTGTTCATGTTTGGATGTTAATTTTATGAGTTATTGTTCTATGGATTCGACCTGTGTTGTTATTCATTGCAGGTGGTAGAATTCAGGACCCAACAATTTGGTATTAGAGCCTGAATTTCCTTGGCCAGTTAGTGTGGGTGACAGTGGATGGTGGGTACCCGAGCAAGTGAAGCTATGGATGCAAGAGTTGAAGGATTGGAGAAGGAAAATTCTGGAATAGAATCGTCATTGGAAGGCCTACATGAAATGATGAGGGAGCTGTTGAGTAAGAACACAGACACAGGGAAGGGAACAACTCAGGACGAACCGACATAAGAGGGGAATGAAGGCGAGAAAGGAGAAGCATCAAGGGTGAATAGGAGTAATGGGGCTGAGGCCAATGATGGGAATGAATTCAATAATGAAGGTGGTGGGAGTAAATGGCCTTACCGAAGGTTGGAGATGCTCGTGTTCGATGGAGAAGATCCATAGTCATGGATATACAGGGTCAAATGTTATTTTGAGGTGAATGGAGTGAAAGAGGATGACAATGTGAAGGTAGCCTCGATCTGTTTTGAAGGAGAAGCTGTCCATTGGTACCGATGGAGTGTGAATCAGCATATCATCAAGAATTGGCCAGCGATGAAGGTGACTCTATTACAGAGGTTCGTTGATGGCTTAGGGTTCGGGAATTATTTGGCGTTGATCAATTTACTGTAGGCAGGATCTGTATGGGAATACATAGCGCAGTTCGAACTAGCAGCAGGATCTGTGTTAGAGGCGGAGGAGGAACTGCTAGTACAGTGCTTCACAAACGGGTTGGCCGACAAGATTCAGGCAGAAATGGGTTCGAAGAGAATCTATTGGGTGATGGCAGCCATGGACAAAACACTCAAGGCAGAAAGGAAGATATCAGTGTTGGGTGAGTATTACGGGAAGAAGACAAGACTCCAAGAATTGAAAGTGGGACGAAATGGGCAATGGATTGACGCTATCCTGACCTGCAAAATCGGATCTGATTTGTCAATAACCACAGCGGGCATAACCTGACCCAATGCCAAAATGAGTCAAGCTCCAATTCAATTAATTTCACTGTGAGTCCAATATACTCCCTGCGATTCACTCCACGACCTAACACCCCCTCCAGCTTCACAGGAGGTGAGTCGCCAGCCGCATCTCACTCCCCAGCGATGAAAGCGATGTCGTCTGCAATGCAAGCAGGCCGTATGGTGGGTTTCGCGAACTATCAGATCAATAAGTGCAGTTTAGGGGGAAAAAAGGTTGTGTTATCGCTACGATGAACACTACTCTCCAGAGCATGTGCGAAGAAGCACTTCAAGGTGATTATGCTAACAGAGGAAGAAGTGGAACAAGGAGAAGTGCTCGGGTACATGGAAGCAGTGGAGGAAATTACTCCTAGGGAGGATGAACCCATAATGGCGGTATCCCTCAAGTCCCTTATAGGGTTCTCCCCGGCCGGAAAGACCTTAAGAGTGAAAGGAAGGGTGCTTGATAAGGAGGCTATTGTACTCATTGACCCGGAGGGGGTCACACTCGTTCATATCTCCCTGAATGACTATGAATAGTCAACTCGAGGTGGACGCAAGGAAGAGTTTTGGTGTAGAGTTGGGGGAAGGGTGCCGGACAAGAGGCACTGGATTATCTCGGCAAGTTATTGTCGCGCGACCCGATTTAACGTTTCAAGAGGAAGTTTATGTGTTTGAGATTGGCGGTACTAATCTTGTTTTGGGACTTGGCTGGAGACCGAAAAGGGATTTTACCTCCAATTACAGGGACCTTAATATGAAAGTTAACGTGCATGGAAAGAAAGTGGTAATCAAAGGTGATCCATTGTTGAGCCGACCCAGCTTGTCCATGAGCACTTTGTTGAGAACTATATAGAGAGAAGATGAATGTTATGTAGTGGAGCTATTTCAGAACATGGAATTGGAAAGAAACTTGTTGCCTACAACCACTTAGGCCATTCCCACCGTAGACCAACAGGTTCTTGATCAATTCCAGGAAGTCTTTGACAAGCTAATTGACCTACCCATCAAAAGAGCACAAGAACATGCTATCCGATTACATGAGGGAGCAACACCACCTCAGATTCGTCCTTATCGGTATCCTTATTACCAGAAGAACGGAATCGAAAGGATAGTAAGAGAGATATTGGAGGCAAGGATTATCCAACTGACTCATATTCGAGCCTGGTGTTGTTGGTGAAAAAGAAGGATGGAAGTTGGCGGTTCTGGGTGGACTACCGGGCCCTTAATAAGATTACCATTCCGAACAAATTTCCAATTTCAACTATTGATGAACTGATGGATGAATTTGAAAGGGCACATATTTTTTCTAAGTTGGACCTTAAGACAGGTTACCATCCAATTAGAGTCAAGCGTAGAGGATGTTGAGAAAACATCATTCCGGATCCATGAGGGTCACTATGAATTCCTAGTAATGCCCTTTGGGCTCACTAATGCCCCAACGACTTTCCAAGCACTGATGAATGACATTTTCGAGCCTTTCTTCGCAAATTTGTGCTTGTCTTTTTTGATGACAAACTAGTTTATAGTGCAAATATTGAATCTCATGTGAGTCATTTGCGGACTGTTTTAGCTATTTTGAATAATCACAGCTTGGTAATGAACCGAAAAAGTCTCTCTTGGGCAGCAACAGATTGAATATTTGGGCCATATAATCTCGGGGGAGGGCGTAGCAACTGATTGGTCCAAGGTGAAAAGCATGGTTAATTGGCCCACACCTACGAATATACGAGAGCTACAGGATTTTTTAGGCCTTACTGGATATTATAGACATTTTGTGCGTGACTATGGAAAAATAGCCATTTCGGGTGGTTGGATGAAGCACAATCAGCTTTTAAGAAGCTAAAAGAAGCAATGGTCAGTGTTCCTATTCTCTCTCTTCCGGGCTTCTCCAAGGAATTTGTGGTGGAGACGGATGCGTCGGGAAAGGGTATTGGGGCGGTTTTAATGCAAGAAGAGAAGCCTTTGGCATTCTTTAGCCAAGCACTATCTTTGTGTGGCCAATCTAAGTCAAAATATGAACGTGAACTCATGGCGATTGTGTTGGCCGTACCAAAATGGCAACATTATTTATTGGGCCGCCAATTTATCATTAGAACACCAAAGCAGTTTAAGATATTTGATGGATCAATCTACGTTGGGTGAGGACCAACTGAAATGGATCACAAAGCTGGTTGAGTTTCAGTTTGTTATACAGTATAAATCGGGGTCTGAAAATAAAGTGGTGGAAGCGTTGTCGCGACGTAGAGATAAGTTGGAAGGGACTGATCAGGTTCAGTTTGGAGCTTTATCTATGGGACAGTGTTTGGGGTTGAAGGACGTGGACAATGAAGTGATGTAGGATGTGAAGTTGAAGGGTATCATTGAGAAATTGTAGGCAAATTCGGGCTGTTATCAGCACTATTCTTTGAAGCATGTCCATCTTTTCTATAAGGGAAAATTAGTGATTTCGAAAGGATCCCCTAGAGTCCACAAAGCATGCTCCAGGAATTTCACTCTAGTAAGGGTGGGGGACACTGGGGATTCTTGAGAACTTACAAGAGGTTAGCTGACTTGGTGTATTTAGAGGGCATGAAATATGATGTACAACGATTTGTGGCAGCTTGCGACACATGCCAACACAACAAGTACTCAGCTCTTACCCCAGGAGGACTCCTGCAACCTTTACAAATTCCGGATCAGCCATGGGATGATACCTCCAGGGACTTTGTGGAAGGGCTTCCAAGGGTTCATAAAGTCAAAAATATCATGGTGTTCATTGATAGACTGATCAAATACTGCAACTTCTTGCCTCTTTGCAACCCCTTTACAGCTATTTCGGTGGCGAATCTGTTTAATAGAAGTGGTCTGCTTACATGGATTTCCTATATCTATTATCTCAGATAAAGATAAGGATTTATGAGCAGATTTTGGGAAGAGTTATTTCGATCAGCTGACTGGGACAACACTGCGTCGTAGCTCGGTGTATCACCCACAAACCGATGGGCAGACCGAGGTGGTCAATCGATACTTGGAAACCTACTTAAAGTGTTTAATTGGAGATAAACCACGATCTTGGCCCCGATGGGTGCCTTATGCCGAATATTGGTACAATACTACTGTCCAAAGTGCCATTGGAATGACGCCCTTTAAGGCTTTATATGGGTGGGATCCACCTCCACTACTCAGCTTATCTGATGGAAGTTCTACTGTTGAGGAGGTATGAGGAGGTAAACCTACTGATGGCGGAAAGAGACCACATTTTGCAAGATCTTCAAGCTAATTTAGCTAAAGCTCATAACCGGATGAAAGTACATGCTGATAAGAAGAGAAGAGAGGTACATTTGTCTATAGGCCATAGGGGATATGGTTTCCCTCAAAATCCAGCCATACAGGCAGAAATCCTTGGCGAAACGCCCTAACGAGAAGCTTAGTCCACGTTTCCATTGCCCTTTTGAAGTGATTCAAACTATTGGACTAGTTGCGTACAAGTTAGCCTTACCAAAGGGAGCCAAAATTCACCAGGTATTTCATGTATCCGAACTTAAAAGTGTTGTTAAACCAACTTTGGCTTGTCCGACTTTCCCACTTAATTTGACTGAGAATTATGAACATGCATTGGAACCGGAAGCTGTCTTAAGAGCTCGGAAACTGTTGAATGGGAATTTTGAAGTGTTGGTCAAATGGAAGGGACTGCCGAACTTTGAGAATTCATGGGAGTCGGCTGATGCAATTGCCAAACAGTTCACTAATTTTCACCTTGATGACAAGGTGAAGCTTGTTGGGGAGGATATTGATTGATAGAGTCCAAGGCTGTGAATGGAAGGTGTATCAGAGGAAAAAAAGGGGTACTGCAGAGAATAATCACTCAACAGCCCATGAAATATCAGTTGTGGGCCAGGGCAGTGGGGACCATGAGTTAGTTCTGCAAAAGGAATATAACAAAGGGGAGAGAATGTTGCAGGGGATGTGAACATTTTTTTCTAAATTCTAGGATGGTTTGGGGTAGTCCCAGCCCTTCCTAAAGGCTAGAATACATAGGCTGGTGTGGGAATTATTTCCTCATCTTCAATCTATCTTTTATTTTGGTTAATTACTGATTTTGATGTAAAGAACGGTCTTAACGAAATATAATCCAGATTTCCCTTCAGTGATTGTTGATGTTTGGATGTTAGTTTTATGAGTTATTTGCTATGGATTCGGCCTGTGTTGTTATTCATTGCAGGTGGTAGAATTCAGGACCCAACATAATACGGCTAATATGCAATATAGTAGTTAAACATCAGTTTGTACAAGGAGTATGTGTGTGGTACTGGCATACTACGAGGGAAATAAGGTGGAAATGGGAAAAAAGAATCCTGAGAATCTATATCAATTCATAAAAGTCCGACAAACTACAACTGAGTTACTGATGTACTGTAACCGAAGCGTGCACAAAGATGCCACTAATGAAAATTCCACTGCTACGTTCAAAGGAACTTGCATCTATTTAGTTGTAAATGTACCCATTTGCACATGGAGAAATAGAGAAAAGATCAGATTATGTGAAAGACACACCAGGCTAGTAATTATGCTACAATAGTGAGCAAGCAGCGGTGCTGCCTTCTTATCAACTGCTTGATTCCCATCAAGGTCATGCAGGTCCACAACCCAAATAACTCCAAACTTATCAGCAAAACAAACGTGCTGCCCATCATTGCTTATAGCAACTGCACTTACTCTCTTCTCAGAACACCTGTTATTCACAATAATTAAGGAAATTTCCCATAAAAACACTTGGAGCAGACAGAAATATTATGCTACACATGGAAATTATAGTTCTTCCTTAAAACTTATAAATCCTCATGCAGGCTACAAAAACTTACACGGCACTAATACATCGCCAAGTCTCGGCTGACCATATCTTGACAACTTTGTCATCACCAGCCGATACAAATAGCTTATCATTAGCTCCATAGCAGATAGCTCTGATAGAATCCTTATGAGGAGGCTCACCGGAATCATCCAACAAAGAAACCGCTGAATCTCCACTGGCATGCAAGCATAAAAAAACAAAATTACCCTTTCTATCAAACACCATAATATGGAAAATGAGCCATTAATATTATATTAAACTTATTTTATTCAAAATTTTAAGGTTTGAGACCTGCACAAACACTTTGAACTGTACCTAATAAAACTAATTGGCTTAACTGAAAAGCTTCAACTTTAACACGAATGCTCAAGAGTTTTCAACTGAAGAAGAAAAAAACCGAGAATAGCTTACAGGAGATCGTAGACTCGGAGGTCCGACCCAATGGCCACGGCGACGGAATTCTGGTTCTGGTGAACCGCAATTAAGGCTGGAGCTACCTCGACTTCTTTATTAGTTTCTCTCTCTCCAATTTGATTGTCCATTCTCTGATTAGCTACGTTGACCAAAAAAGTTTCAATTAGGGTTTTTTTTTGGGTGCATTTGTAACTTTCGAGATCAGGGGTTTACATTTTCTAACGACCATAGATTTCTTCACATGGCCCAACTGAAGCCCGTATATTTCATCACATGGACCATGATTTTTCCAAGTTCTTTTACCATTCTTTTATTCAACTTTATTAAACTTGAAATCATTCCTGGAATTGGTACAGATGTTGATAACAGAAAATGCGCAATTATTAAAAATCAGAAATTATTAAAAATCAGATCATGAACATACACCACCAAGTCATGTCCATTGAGGACTGGAAGAGCTATATGTGATTATTATTTGAAAATAATCAGAAATTATTCGAAAAATATAAAGTTGACATGATAGGAAATTAATGAAAATATAAAGTTAATATGATTTTTCAAAAATTATTAAAAATCATTCATTCATAAATAAAAAATATTAAAGTCAATTTAAGAATTTTTAATTGTGGGTTGACGATTTATAGTTTAGTTAGTAAATACATTATTTGGTTTTGTGATATATTGGTTCATAGACGGTACTATGAAATTTTATTTTATACTAAAAAAATATTTGTGATGTACTTTTCTAATATTTTGACGGCGATGACAGTTAAAAATCTTAGTTTTTATAAAATTCAACCTTTAAAAAAATTATGATTAGTAATCGTAATTTTTATCATTAACCAAACACTTAAAAATTATGATTTGACCAAAACACATTTTATTATATTATTATATATCAATGTAAAATATCAAATAAAACCAAAATCGTTGCATGGTTGTCATACACATAATTCTTCTCAAGTTGTATTTGCTTTTTGTTTATTGTCGGAATATTTATGAATTTAGACGAAGCCTGAATATGCAAGAATGATAGTGTCTAAATAATATGTTTGTTTTTCTTTAAATATTTGAATAGAAGTGTAAGGTGTTTGTTTTTCTAAACGAAAAATATATGTACTATGATATTTTGATATTCATGCCCTTATAGGTACGATATGTAATTGTTATAGATTAATAACTTGAAAGTACAATAAAAATATAAATATATGTGTGTGTATTTTTCTCTTCTTTTTTGTTTAATCTTATTTATAATAATAACTATTATAGAATAAAATAAATTTAAATAATAATTAGAAAATAAAAAAAATTATAAATGAATATATTAGTGATTTTAAAATTATATAGTTAGTTTATTACGATTTCAGATTTACAACAAAAGTCATAAATTTTAGAGGATTTTACTGAAAAACATTGTTTCAACGAAAAAAATTGATCAAAATGCCCTTTATAATATAATTGTTTATGTCAAATCATTCATTTTCAAATATTTATATCTTCTTCGTTTGAAATCCAAATCGTAATTTGTAAAATCTTACTTGAACTTAATATATATGCTACAATATTTATCAACAAACCCCTAAAAAATTTGGACTTCTATAAGGTCGAAATCAACCCTAAATTTAATGCATCGCACATTCTACACAACCTTCATATTTTATCTAAGTCACTGTGACCTTAGTCACAGTCATATATTACTTAAGTTATATTGAGTTCATTCGTAATCATAATCGCATTAAGCCCTTTCACAAACACATGTTACCTAAGTTACCTGGAGCTCAATCACAGTCACATTTCACCTAAGTCACAATTGAGCTTAGTTACAGTCACAATTACATTTTACATAAGTCATGTTTTATCTAATTCATATTAAGCTCAATCACATAATAGTCATATTGACCTCAATCACAGTCACATTGAAATCAATCAAAATCACTGTCATATTTTTTTGAAGTCATGTTGAGCTCAATCACCGTCATATTTTACCTAAGTCATATTGAGTTAAGTCACAATCATATTTATTAAAGTCATATTTAGCTCAGTGACAATCATATTTTACCTAAATCATACTACGTTTAGTCACTCACATTTATCTAAGTCACATTGACCTCAATGACAATCACATTTTACCTAAAGTCATATTTTACCAAAGTCTTATCTTATACAATTCATATTTTACCATAAGTCATATTGACCTCAATCATAATAATATTTTACTCAAGTCACATTGACCTAAGTCATAATGACATTTTAATTAAGTCACATTGAGTTTAGTTGCAATCACATTGATCTCAATCAAAATAATATTTTACATAAGTCATATTTTACCTAAGTCACATTGAGCACATTCATAAACACAGTCACAATCACATTGACCTTAGTCATATTCACAGTCACATTAAGCTCAATCACAGTTACATTGAACTTAAGTTACATTAGGCTCATTCAGATTCACATTTTATATATGCCATATTTTACATAAGCCATCTTAAGCTCAATCACATTTACATTAACCTCTGTAGGAGCGAAGCGGGGTTTACCGCTATGCCTATGATGCTCGGCGACCACGATATTGTTGGACTCGCAGCCCGTAAAGAGTACGGAGTAGCCTGCGGGGGACTAAATCGGAGAATAAAGGAGTCGCCACCCAGTGTGAACTGGGAAAGATTTAAGGCCGCATTCACCCCTCGCATTGGAAGACCTCAAACTGTTGGGTTCAGAATGGTCTCTTACTTATGCCAATATAATGGACAGATTCACACAATGGTATAGTCAAGTCTTAATGCAATTCATACATAAAAGCGAATAAAAATGTAATAACATACCCAAGCAAATAATAATCACAATAACATAGTTCCAAAAGCATATTAAATTAAGAAATGCGAGATGCGATAACGAAAATTATAATAAACAGTCAAAAGCGGGAAAAACATCAATAAATAAATAGCAAACAAAAATGGGGTTAATCACGCATGTATGAGTATTTCCCGAGTGGCACGTGAAGTTGTATCCCAAGTACAAACCGCACTATCGTCCATTCGGATTCAGCTACGGAATTTATGTCTGGGTTTCCATCTAATATACCATAAGGGATAATGACACATAATCATCAATGCAATGTAAGCGGACATAAAAAAATATAACCATGCATATGCGGATAATCACCAACATGAACAAATAAAATAAAGGCGAAATAATAAAGTAACGATAAATAGACAAAAAGATAAATGACAAAATAAAGGCAAAATAATGCAATAACAATAAAAGTAAATAAAATAAATAAATAAATGCCAACGAAAGAAAATAATGTGACCAGAAATTTGGCCGTCTTTGATGTAGGACTTCGCATACCCGGCTGGACGTATTTCACGTCCAGCCAGGCATGCAGTGTCCAGAACTACAAAAATAAATATGGTAAGGGTGCCCTCAGTTCTTACATTTTTAGTTGCTTTCTCGGAAGTGCGTTAGGCCGTCGCCGGAAGGATCACTGGTTCACTGTTTCTGTTTGCTGTTTCACTATTTTTTTTGTTGCTGTTTTGCTGTTTTCTGGTTGCTGTTTGCTGTTTGTTGTTTTCTGGTTATTTTTTTGCTGCTGTTTTTGTGGTTTTTCCGGTGATTTTGGCTATTGTTTTGTGGTTTTTTTGGCTGCTATTTTTGTGGTTTTGGCTGCTATTTTCTTCTATTTCGGTGATGCTGTTGTTTTTTTGTTTGGTTGGTTTCGGTTATGCTGCTGTTTTGTGGTCTTGATTTTTGGTTGTTTGTTCGGTGGTTTTCTGGTTGTTTTTGGGTGATTTTCTGGTGGTTTGGTGCTGTTTTGGTGACTTGGTGTTTCGGTGATGCTGTCTTTGGTTGTGCTTTGTTGTTTCACGGTTTCAGGGTTATTTTTATTTCGGTGTTTTGGTGGTTCTCTCGGTTTCTTTTGTTTGTTGTTTTTTTATTATTTGTGGCCGATCAAAGAAGAAGAGAAAGTCTATAGGGTTGCCGTCCAATGTGAAGAAAAGATGCCTCATTTGATGAAGAAAAGTTTCCCTTTTATAATGTTTTGAAAGGATCTCCAAATAGGGAAATAAATCACATTTATTTGGGGAATATATTGTCAATTTATTTTGGGAATAAAATCCTCTAAATTTGGTGATGAAGTGATTTCAAATCTTGTTAATTTGGCAAGGATGGGATCCAAATCTTGTTAAATTGGAAAATGTTGATGAAGGGATTTTGGCATGTGAATTTCATTGGATTTTGGGCGTGTGGATGGGTAATGGGCCATGTGGATGGGCCGAAGTTGAAGGGTGTAAGGGTATGTCTGAGGCTAAGGTTTGAAACAGAAACTGATTGAGCGAATCTGAGGTGGGCTAGTGAGTCCGAATCCGATAAGGGGCTAATTTTGGAGGTTTTCCTTCCTTCCAGCATTCGTTTTTCGCCACTTCCGCAACTTTTCAGGTAGTGCCTCCTTACGAGGCTCATCATTGGGCTCATGCAAAAAATGCAGTGTTTACAACCTCAGTCACAGTTAAAGATGGTAATAAGCTGGGTATGATACGAGGATACCAATAACCCTAACTTTGTACTTTGGGTAAATGGTTTGATGTAAATTTGATGACGTTTTGTTAAGAATATGCCAATACCCAACTTATAGTGGGTTACATGTACTTGTACTTATAATAGAATATGGCTGTAATAATTTCATTAAACAATAAGATGGTAGTTCTTTATTATTCTTGTCTCATATAAGTCTATATGGAATGATCTACACTTATAATAATGTCATTCGATTTCAAGCCTTATGAGAATTTTTACTCATAACTATTCCTAGTCATAGTTTTTTGATCGATTAGAGCATTCACAAAGCGGAGAGACTAGTTTGCTAATATGATTTATTATTAAGTGGAGTAGCTGATCTCATAGGCTACTACCGGGGTTCCGATCGCTTGATGTATCATATGGGTGCATGATTGGTCCATGTCCATCGAACTAATCATCGAGGATTTTCATATGGAGTGTATATCTTATATGTCTATGAAAACTCTCATGTATTGATTGTATGAATAGTCCTTAGACTTAAGGTCTTTACAATTTTGTGCATGGATCAGATAACTTCAACATTCTTCCTTTCCCAATTCATAAAGTTCGTCATAGGGTGTGATTGGGTTATTTGTTGAAATGCACGAAGGTTCTAAAAAATGCAACAGAGGATCACCACTCTCTCTCATGTAACTTTTAGTCATGAGAGTCGTATCTAATTATGCGGGTTGATATGTTTAATCAGTGCTTAAAACTGTGGCCACAACAGAAGAATCATGTGTGATTTTTGTTTTAGCACAAATCATGGTATTATCAACGTTATACTTATGACCGTATGGGTAGACACTATCTATGCCTTAGGTCATTCAGTGGGGATACAATTAGGTGAAAGACAATATTATATGAGAATCGAATACGGAATGGGTACTTATCTTTTCTTCTCATTTTGGGGCCTTGACATGTTGCTAGAAATTAACCTTGGTCATTGAAATTGATGTTGGATAATTATGACTCATAGCATCACTATTTGTACAGAACATGGTGTTGTTGTACAAATTAACTATGTGACAAAGGAAATTGCTCTTTTATCATTTGTAATTGGATTACTCGGATATATAAATGATAAAAGTTCATATGATTAATACCGGATTAATAAGATATGAGACGGTATTAATCCACATAAGGTTTAATCATTAAATATCTCTAGTCATAGTATTATCGAGACTGGACATCGATAATGCGGAACAGACTAGTATTACACTTGTGCGTTTTATAGAAGCGTAACGACATAGTTCTCGTATATTTGGGTATTGGATACTCATGCAAGTGTAATAAGAGGTTGTGTTTACCGATGGTACGGAAACAGCTTCGCTCTGGATAGACCCCTTGGAATCCTATTAGTAGTATGACTATGTGTCTATGGGAATCCGAATTAGGGTAGGTGTATTTGGTCTTAACCCGAGACTTGCATCGCTAATACTTGCGACAATCAGTATACTTTGGTTTTGGTCGTCTGGGGCTTTAATAGGTTCCTTGTACGCCACTTCTGGGTATACTGAGAATCGTAGTGTATTGGATGTGATGTCGAGATGGAAGTATCACTTCAGTCATACGGAGATGATGATCACGTAGGATACGGAACTAGTACTCTTAAGTACTGCAGTCATCGGGATAATATGACTAGGTCATGATTATCCGATTATAGAGACTAGTTACCAGAGATCCGATATATACTTCGTATGGGGTAGACACAATTCCAGCCCTAGGCCTAGCATGTGATATCGATACTGGATCGTAATACGCAATACTACGTATACTACGCCTGACAAAGATTACATATTCCTTTAAAGAATTTTTCTGGAGAATTTGGTAGGCACGATGCTTTGCTAGAAGCCAACCATGTCTTGTAAATCGGTAAGAACTGTTGGGTTTTCTAGGTCTTCCCAAGATCAATTAAGCAATGAAAACATGTGAATACATCAAAGTTAAGTTGCGGAATACTCACTTTGATCGGCTTTTGCGATGCGATGAACACAAAATTTTGCTCATGGAAGAATCGGCCAAGCCTCCTTTTGTGCTCCTTGTTGTTTTGGTCAACCCTCCATGTGTGTGCTCCAAGCTCCAAGCTTTGTGAATGGATTTCATGCTCATGAATGGGTTTCCCTATCACCTTTGTAAGACCCATTTGGTGTGCTAGCACTCTTGAAAAATTTGCCACAAATCTTTCCTTAGCTTCTTATTTTTCTCGGCAAATGAGAAAACAAAAGAGAGAAAAATGGTCATTGGCCGAATGTTGAGGGAGAGAGAGAGAGAGAAGATGAAGTTGTGTGTGTATTTGGATTTCAAAAATCTAATACCAATTTACATTTTCCAAAAATTGTACAAGGCATTTAAGCCTTCTATCTACTCACATCACTCAAAAGTGACATCTATCACATCACTCAAAGTTGATGTGACTTACATCACAAGAATGACTAATGATGTGACGCGTGATGTGACTTGTGGGCCCCACTTGATAGAAAATGCGAGTGGGCCCGCAAACACTCCCGGGCTCGGGTTCGCAAATTCCGAATTAACGAATTTTCCGTTGCGACGTAATTAAATCAAATTTAATTAAATAATTATACCTAGCAAAATTACTATTCATGTCGCTAGCGAATTAATTCTAAATTAACTCGTTCGCCCGAATTAAAATCTAATTTTAATTCCGCGTCGAAATCTAATTTCTTTTATATATCGAATATTTTATTTTATCGATTAATTCCAAATTAATCATTTTCTCTCTTTAAATAATATTTTATCCTAGAAAAAATATCTCTGTAATTAATCCTAGATTAATTTTCTCTCTCTACTTATTAATCCCAGATTAATTATATGCGAGTCATACATCATCGGTGAATCTTCGGGAAGCGACCCATGAGATCCCCGGATATGTTGGCAGTAAATCCGGTCATCGGACTATCCGAACACGTACGTACCTAGTACTACGTTTTTACCGATTTACTAGACATGGTTGGCTTCTAGCAAAGCACCGTGCCTACCCAATTCTCCAGAAATATTCTTAAAGGAATATATAATTTATATCAGGCGTAGTATACATAGTATTGCGTATTGCGATCCAGTATAAGATGTCACGTGCTAGGCCTGAGGCTGGAATTGTGTATGCCCCGTACGAAGCACATATCGGATCTCTGGTAACTAGTCTCTGTAATCGGATAATCATGACCTAGTCATATTATCCCGATGATTGCAGTACTAAAGAGTACTAGTTCCGTATCCTGCGTGATCATCATCTCCATATGACTAGAGTGATACTTCCATCTTGACATCACACCCAATACACTACGATTCTCAATATACCCAGAAGAGGCGTACATAGAACCAGTTAAAGCCATGGACGACCAAAACCAAAGTACATTGATTATCGCAAGTATTAGCGGTGCAAGTCTCAGGTTAAGACCAAATACACCTACCCTGATTCGGACTTCCATAGACACATAGTCATACTACCAATGGAATTCTGATGGGTCTATCCAGAGCGAAGCTTTTTCCGTACCATCGGTAAACACAACCTCCTATTACACTTGCATGAGTATCCAATACCCAAATATATGAGAACTATGCCGTTATGCTCCCATAACGTGCACAAGTGCAATACTAGTCTATTCCGCATTATCGATGTCCAATCTCGATAATACTCCGACTAGGGATGTTTTAATAATTAAACCTTCATGGATTGATACTGTCTCATATCTTATCAATCCGGAACTAATCATATAAACTTTTATCATTTATATATCCCGGTAATCTAATTACAAATGATAAAAGAGCAATTTCTTTTGTCACATAGTTAATTTGTACAATAACACAATGTTCTGTACAAATAGTGATGTTATGGGTCATAATTGTCCAACAATCTCCCACTTGGCCTATAGCCAATCACTCAAGTGTCCTACACTTGAACTATGTACGGTTAGCTCAAACTTCTGCTGAGAAAAAGCTTTCGTCAGTGGATTTGCAAGATTATCATCTGATACAATTTATTCGATCATCACATCGCCACGATGTATGATCCGAACGAATCAAATGAATAGTTGAAGTATATACTTGGATCGTTGATGAGACCATTAATTCCTTAGCATGTGTTGTAGCCTAGCTCAGCTGCTAACAAAACTATACCTAATCTGATTAGGATTATTAATATCCAAAGTGCTTCTATTGCTGCCTCAGCTGCAGCAATATTCCGCTTTTGTTGTTTATTTGGTAACAATATCTTGCTTGGAAGATTTCCAGCTCACTGTTCTGTTATTCAAACTATATAGTATCCTTGTTGCGACTTATAGTCATTTTTATCGGTTTGGAAACTTGCAGCAGTGAACCCAGTCACTTCAAGTTCTCATTCTCCATAGCTTAAGAAAGCATCCTTATATCATCTAAGATACTTAAGGATGTTCTTAACATCAATCCAATGACTATCACTTGGATTGGCCTGATTGTGACTCCATATGCTCAAAGCATATGAGACACCAGGGCGCGTACATTTATTTCAATGTACGAGTTCTCAGAGAGTGTCAACAACCCTTAGATCTATCCTAGTAGATCCTTATTCCTAGAATAAAGGTTGTCTCTCCCAAGAAATCTATGTAGAATTTTCATGAAAGCCAAGCTTTCACCGATTGTTTTATGGGAATTTCATTTCCAAGAAATGATATATCATTATTATTTAGGACAATCACTTTTAGTGCGCTCCCACTAACCTCCTTATATACACAAGAATCATTTCGTTTTGAATTAAATCATATACCATTATGATTACATCAAAACGCTAGTTCCAAGAACCCAATGCTTGATTCAATCCATAAATGGATCGATTTAACTTGCAAATCTTGTTTGCTCGTTTTGGTACGACAAAACCGTTAGGATGTTGTAAACATCCTCCAAAAGGTTTCCTTTTATGGAAATCGATTTTGACGTTCAGCTGCCATATTTCATAAATGAAACATGCAGCATTAGCAATCATTATCCAAATGGATTAAACCATGGCAACGATAAAAGGTTTCGTCGTAATCGACACAATGTTGATAACGATACATTTTCGCTACAAGCCTAGCTTTGTACGTTGGTATGCTGCCATCCATGTATGTCTTCCTTGAAGACTCATACAGTACCTATAGGCACAATGCCTTCCGGTACATCAACCAGTGTCCATACGTAGTTGATATACATGGAATCCATTTCGGATTTATGGCACCTTGCCATAATAGATAGTCGATACCTTGTATCACTTCCTCATACGTAGTCAGTTTGTCTTCCTCAATAAGATTGACATCTACATGAGGTGAGATCAGAAACCCATACCTCCCAGGTTGTTTTCTTACTCTCTCCGACTAACGCGGTTCTTGTGTATTTGAAGATTGTGGTACAGTTTCATCCATAATGAACTGTTTGTGTTCCGTTAAAGAATCGGTGTCTGGAACAATATTACTCCGATTTTCATCGAGTTTTACTTTCCTCCCACTTACCACAGCATATAGGTATTCCTCTTAGGAAAACCGCATGGAGAGCAACAATTACATTGTTCTCTTGTGAGTTGTATAAGTAATATACTTTGGTTACCCTATGATAACCTACAATTAGGCACTTATCCAATTTGGGTTCTAGTTTGGTATCATCCAAACATATGCTCAGCATACCCAAATCTTCAGGAATGAGAAAACCTGGTTTCTTTCCTGTTCATATCTAATATGAAGTCTGTCAAACAGATTTTCATGGAACCTTATTCAAAATAAGTTTTGCACTGTTTAATGTGTATCATTAGAAGGAAAATGGTAGCTCATAGTGACTCATGATTAACCTTATCATGTCCAACAAAATTCGGTTTCTCTGTTCGGACACACCATCAAATTGAGGTGTTCCGGGAGGAGTCGATATTGAAAGAATACTATACTCTTTCAAGTAATTTGAGAAACTTATTGCTTAAGTATTTTCCACCACGGTCTAACCGTGACGGTTTTAATACTTTAGCCGATTTGTCTGTCTACTTCGTGTCGAAACTCTTTAGTATGCGACTTTCATAATAATTTAGAATTAATTCACTAGCAACTTTCATAATAATTTTGCTAGGCATTATTATTTAATTAAATTGGATTTATTTAAGTCGCAATGGAAAATTCGTTAATTCGAAATTAAACGAACCCGAGCTCGAGCGAAGTTGCGTGTTGGATTGTCCGACTTAAATTTAGAATTCAAGTGGGGCCCACCAACTTACATCAACATGTTTGACATGTGATGGAATTTGGTATTAGTTGAAAAAGGCTTGGATTGCTTGTTTTATACTCAACCTACACCAACACTCAACTTAATTATTTAAAGTGGTCAACTTTAGAAGTTGTATTAAGACATTATTCATCTTCTCCTCTCTTTCTCCATATTGCCGAATACTTTCTCTGCTTGGGGAAATTTTTGTTGCAAAAATTTCAAGCAAAGCTAACACTTTGAGAGCAAATAAAGGTGATAGGAAAACTCACCCGAGAGTATGGAACTCGATCTCAAGCTCCGAAGCTTCCAACACATCCAACAAAGAAGGAATTTTTGAAATCCTAAATCCGATCAATGTGAGTATTCTGTAACTTCCTTTGATTTATTCACACACAAATCACTCTTAGATGATCTTGGCATGTTCTAGGAACACTTACAATGGTATCAGAGCAAGATCTAAGTTTGATTTGAATCTAGGGTTTGTAAACTTTAATTTGGGATTTTTGTGTTTGGAGCTTGATTTTCTTAAATTAATGATTTGGTTGAGCTTGGATGATGTTTAATTGGATTTTTATGTCATTGATTTTTTGAAAAATTGATTAGATTATTTTTCTCCAAATTCACATGCTTGGCTGAATATACCCTAGAATAACCTCATGGGAATTTTTGAAATTTGACATATTGGATGTGTTGTTGGCATGATAGAAATATTGAATGTTGATTTAAATTGGATTGAAATCAAATTGAATGATTTTTGTATGCCTTTGCCGTGAGTTTGAAGCATGTTTTAGAACTGATTTTGCTTCAATTTGTGTTAGACATGAATTGGAAATGTAGAGCATGATTAATTGAATTAATTAGTGTTTTGGAAGCATTAGATTATTTAATTAATTATGGCAATTACACTTGAATTGAATTAATTTGTAATTTGGAATAATGAATTAATTTAATTGTTATATTTGGGCTTAATGGGCTTGGTTGGGCCAAGTTTGGTTTAGGATAATTGGTTGGATCCAATTGGGCCTAAAACCATTTCCATAAAGTCCAAATATGATAATTGGGCCTTTAATATTCTAATTGGGCCTAAATTGATTTTTGGCATAGGGTGATTCCTAATTGGGCCTTGGCATCTTGGGTTTGACCCATAATTGCCAATCCTATGCCTTAAGAATTAATTGAAAGCCCATTGGACTTTAATTGAATAGTATTGGATACTAATTGGGCCTTTGAGACCCATAAAAAATTGGATTTGGAATCAAAGTCTAAAAAACACTATTAAAAGTGTAATTATTTAATTTGGAATTAAATATGAATTAGTATTGAATATAATTTAAATTGGATTTAAAATTGTAGTTCGATATAATTCAAGAATACTTACTTTGAGTATTTATTCTTAAACGAGTTGGACTCGCGCAAATCAAATCGTTGTTTGAACATTGGATGGTCATTAATCAAAGATTAATTAATTGGATTAGATTGATTGATAACATGCTTTGTGTGAATACTTTGATATATGTATGAATAATGTATATAAGATGGATATTAGAAGGGTGATGGTAATTTTGGAAATTGTTGTAATAAATTTAGAATTTATTAAATTGGACATGCGTATCCATCCTTTATCTCTTGACTCTTTGTAATTCTCTTCCCATCAATTCCCCTCAATGTAAATGAGGTTTCTTTAGAAGTATTATGTAATTGGTAGAAGTATGAATAGTGCTAGCGGGAGAGAGGAAATTGAGAGATTTGTTCTAGGAACAAGTTTGTTGTATATCCATCCGCATATCATTATTAAATTTTATCGCGCCTTATTATGCTTTTAGAATGCATGCTTAAGGGTGTATGATGAGACCTAATTAAAAATAATAAATTGGTTGCCAAATCGCGACAAAAACCCTCATTTCATATTAAGCGTTTTTCCTTCCATTGAGTGATTCTCTCTCAAGATCCAAGATTGGCATTGGTTTGTTGTCCAAAGTCATGACCTTTGTCCATCGCATATGTATTTGAATCATAAAGGCTTTGTTCCATATCGTACGCCTTGGGCAAGTTGTGATTTTTTGGCCAAAGTCAAGGTCACTTCTTATTCATCGGCCTCGATTACGAAGCTTTCCCACTGTCAATGGGTCACGCTTAACTGGTTTCATTAAGCTTGTTGAGCCAAAGCCAAGGCTTAGTTGATTCAGAGGAAAAAGGTTAGGGAATATATCAGATATATTGGCATATATTGGATATATGTTTCGGACTTGGAAGTCCACCTACTGGATCTAGGAATTGGATGTGATCCAATTGATCTTAGAGATCTACCTAGTTAAGTTTCATACAACTTGTTGGCCAAAGTCAAGGTTGTGTGTTATTTAACGGGATCCTAGCCCACTAGGAAACTAGGTTTCCCGAGTACTCCACAGAGGGTTAGAGGCTCGCCAAAAAATAGTGGGAGGCAAGTATTAAATTTGTAATTTCATTTAGATACTTGCCAATACGAGCTCATTTCATTTTTCTTCATTAAAAATGTATATATATTAGTTGGACTAATATTCAATTGTTGTTTTAATTAAACAGTTGGACTGTATTCAAACTATTTCATTTATAGTTGATTATATAATTGGATTATAGTAATCAATATATTTGAATTTTACCGATCATTTATAGTTGATTATATAATTGGATTATAGTAATCAATATATTTGAATTTTACCGATCATTTATAGTTGGTTATATAATTGGATTATAGTGATCAATACATTTAAAAATAACCAATCAATAGTAGTTGATTATATAGTTAGACTATAGTAATCATTATATTCGATTGTTCCCGAAATCGTTGATTGGATAGTTGGACTATTGGAATCAAGATAACTGAAAGATTAGCGTTTAAAACATAATCCTTGGTGAAAATGTCTTTAAACGGCTTCAATTTTCAAATTGGGAATAGAACCTCAAGATAGTCCTGGGAGCCAAGAAGTTAATTTATTTGATAGAGTGACATCTCGGGCCTGAGCCCGGAGTTGAGCAATTGGTGGAGCATGAGCTTTGGAAGACTCATGGTGATGATAACTTTAGTACTCAATTCGTTATGCTTGCCGCAATGATTCCTTAATTTCTTCGTCAGAACTAAGGATTAGATCCTTATAGTATAATATTGAAATTGAATGATCTTCATAGATCTATACTTAGATCTTAGAAGTACTGATTGCAAAAGAAAACTCTTGGAGAGTTAATGGCTACGCTCAAGGAGACAGAGTCAGAGCTTACAAAAGGGCAAGAAGCGCAATGCGCATCTTACTCATGCATCCCAGAAGGTCTAGGCTTGGCCGAAGGCTTCTAGGGATGTGAAAAGAGGCAAGGCTAAATCGTCACAGTTTTCTGGGAAGACAAAGGATATATCCTAAAATGTCTGCCTAAACTGTGGCAAACGGGGTCACTTGAAGCGTGACTGCCGTATGGACAAAGGCAGACATGAAGGAAGTGAAGACGGGCAAGGCTCCGACTTAAGGTTTGTTTGTTATAAACATATCCACTGCTAGTTTTAAAATTGGATTTTAGATACTGGATGTGGTACATAAATATATGTACTGATGTGCGAGATCTGCCGATTAGCAGGAGACTGGCTTCAGTTAAGATCGACCTATGAGTTGGAAATGGGACGAGAGTCGCTGTTTTGGCTGTAGAAACCTAAGTTTTGGAACTGCCCTTTGGGCATGTACTTAAATTAGAAAACTGTTATAATATATCTAGTTTGACTAGGAACATTATCTCTGTATCTAGTTTAACTCGTTGCAGGTATACCTTTATATTCTAGAACACTAAGTGTTTTGTTTATAAATATGATATTGAGATAAGCACATTAGATGTGAATAACAGAATTTATATTTAGAATATAAATTAATCTCATACATATAGAATGACAAACAAATAGCTCAAACTTAATTAATCAGCTGAGACTTATTTGTGGCACTGTTGTCTGGGACACATTAACAAGACTCGTATATCCACACTTTCGAAGAGTGGATATTAGGACGGATTTGATTCTAATTCAAATGATGTCTATGAATCTAGTTTATTAGGCAAAGTGCCTAAAACAACCTTTTACTTGGTAAAAGTGTAAGTGTCACCGATCTGTTAGCCCTCGTTCATAGTGACGTAAGTGGGCCCATCTCTAGCTAGGCTAGAAGTGGATATGAATACTTCGTAACCTTTACGGATGTGGCATCGCGTTACGATTATGTGTATCTTATGAAACACAAGTCAGAAACTTTTGAGTAATTCAAAGAGTTTCGACACGAAGAATAAAAATAGACAGGCAATAATATTAAAACATCATGATTAGACCATGGTGGAAATACTTAAGTAATAAGTTTCTCGATTATTTGAAAGAGTATGGTATTCTTTCATAGTAGACTCCTCTCGGAATACCTCAATTGACGGTGTGTCCGAACAGAGAAACCGAACTTTAATGGACATAGTAAAGTTAATGGTGAGTCACTCTGAGCTACCAATTTCCTTCTAGGGATACGCATTAAAGAATACCATACTCTTAACGTCAAAACCGCTTTCCTTAAACGAAAACCTTTTGGAGGATGTTTATATACAACCTGACGGTTTTGTTATACCAAAACATGCAAACAAGGTTTGCAAGTTAAATCGATCCATTTATGGATTGAAGCAAGCATTGTGTTTTTGGAACCAGCGTTTTGATGTAATCTTAATGGTATATGATTTAAATTCAAAATGAAGATGATTCTTGTGTATATAAGAAGGTTAGTGAGAGCGCACTGACAATGAATGTGTTGGACAATTATGACCCATAGTGTCACTATTTGTATAGATCATGGTGTTGTTGTATAAATTAACTATGTGACAAAAGAGATTGCACTCTTATCATTTGTGATAAGATCACCTAGATGTATAAATGATGAGAGGTCCTTGTGATTTGTTCCTCGATTGAGAATGATATGAGACAGTATCAGTCCACAAAGGATAAATCATTAAATATCCCTAGTCAGAGTATTATCGAGATTGGACATCGATAAATACGTAAAAGACTAGTATTACACTTGTGTGCGTTGTGAGGGCACAACGACATAGTTCTCATATATTTGGGTATAAGATACTCATGCAAGTGTAATAGGAGGTTGTGTTTTACCGATGGTACGCGAAACAGCTTTGCTCTGGATAGACCCCCTCGGAATTCCATTGGTAGTATGACTATGTGTCTATGGAAGTTCGAAATCAGGGTAGGTGTATTTGGTCTTAACCTGAGACTTGCACCGATAATACTTGCGACAATCAATATATTTTGGTTGTGGTCGTCCAGGGCTTTAACAGGTTCTGTGTACGCCTATGCTGGGTATATTGAGAATCGTAGTGTGGTTGGTGTGATGTCAAGACGGAAGTGTCACTCCAGTCATATGGAGATGATGGTCGCGTAGGATACGGTACTAGTACTCTTAAGTACTGCAGTCATCGGGATAAAATGACAAGGTCATGTTTATCCGATTATAGAGACTAGTTACCAGACATCCGACATGTGCTTCGTATGGGGCAGACACAATTCCAGCCCCAGGCCTAGCACGTGATCATCTGATACTGGATCGAAATACGCAATACTACGTATACTACTCCTGATATAGATCCTTTATTCTTGTAAGGGTATTTCTGGAAAATTGGGTAGGCATGGCGCTTTGCTAGAAGCCAACCTCGTCTTGTAAATCGGTACAAACGTAGTACTAGGTACTTACGTGTTCGGATAGTCCGACGATCGAATTTACTGCCAACATATCCGGGGATCTCATGGGTCGTTTCCCGAAGATTCACCGATGACGTATGACTCGCACTTCTAGATTAATATGGGATTAATTAAAAGAGAGAGAAAATTAATCTGGGATTAATTGCGGAGATATTTTATCTGGGATAAAATATCAATTAAAGAGAGATAACGATTAATTTGGAATTAATCGATTAAATAATATATTCGATATATTATACGAAATTAGATTTCGACGCAGAATTAAAATTAGATTTTAATTCGGGCGAACGAATTAATTTAGAATTAATTCGGGCGAACGAATTAATTTAGAATTAATTCGTTAGCAACATGAATAGTGATTTCGCTAGGCGTAATCATTTAATTACGACGCAACGGAAAATTCGTTAATTTGGAATTAGTGAACCCGAGCCCGGGATTGTTTGCGAGTGCATTCTCATTTCGAATTCGAGTGCGGCGCGCAAGTCAAATCAAGCTTCAAATCTCTAATCGGATCAAGCATCAAATCATTAGTCACTTTGAGTGATGTGATAACTTGTCACTTGATTTGATTGATTGATGGATTGGTGGGAGTTGTTGGAAAGCTTTTTGAAAGCATGAATGACATATATTGTTATTTATTTACTTTGACTTTTGGAAAGCAAATGGTGTATATGATTTTAGAAATTCATTTACCATTAATTAAGTAACAAAACACCACTCTCTCTTCCTCTCATCTCTCTCTCATTCACGCCCATGGAGTGGCAATTTGTTCACTGGTTTTGGCAGTGAACTGCCGTGAGCCAAGGAGAAATGAGAAGCAAGTGTTTGATTTTTGTGGCAAATTTCATAAGAGCTAACACTCCGAGAGACATGCAAAGGTGATAGGGAAGTCCACCCATGAGCCGGGAATCGTTTGACGAAGCTTGGAGCTCAAAACTTGAAGACACATGGCCGAAAACAGTGGACTGGATGCAGCTCACTGCCGTGACTTCATGAGGTAGAAAATCAGATTTTGTTGCCTACCGCGTCGCTCAACCGATCGATGTAAGTATTCCGCAACTTCATTGATTTGTATTCGCACTTGTTTCATGCTTGTTTAATGATCTTGGGACCTTAGCTAACACCAACAATGGTATCAGAGCAA
The DNA here is from genome assembly GCA_019454045.1 of Zanthoxylum bungeanum. Taxonomy (NCBI): domain Eukaryota; kingdom Viridiplantae; phylum Streptophyta; class Magnoliopsida; order Sapindales; family Rutaceae; genus Zanthoxylum; species Zanthoxylum bungeanum. The sequence continues at coordinate 33,757 of SKCR01001479.1, forward strand.
GGTTAAGCATGAAATTGACTTTGGTTAAAATTTGGGTAAAATGTGTTTGAGCATGAATTAATGAAATTGGATGAATTGGTATGCTTAAAGTATGTTTAATTGATGATTGATTGGATCAATTTCAAGAAATAATGTTTGGAACATTTTTCCCCAAATTTTTGTGTTGGCCGAATGCCTTGAGCCCTAATTGTCTTGGAATTTTTTGATTTTTTGTTCATTGGATGAATTGAATCATTCGGGAATGTGATTTAATGTCGATTGTGGATTTAATTGGATTGAAACCGAATCGGACACAAATTCCCTACAATTGCCAAGAGCTATATGCATGTATATGGGTTTGATTTTTTGTAAATTGTGTTGGACATAATTTAATAATGATAAGCATGATTAATTAGGCTAATTGATGTTTTGGAAATATTGATTTGGGTGATTAATTGTGTTATACACTTTAGTGTAATTAAATTGGAAAATTGGATTTTTGGAATTTAATTATTTGGGCCTTAAATTTGAATTGGGCTTAAGTGTTGTAATTGGGCTTGGTTGTACCAAGTTGGGTTTAGGCAAAATTGGTTGGATCCAATTGGGCCCAAAACCGCTTCCATAAAGCCCAAATGCGACTAATGGACCTTTAAAGTTTAATTGGGCTTAAGTGTTGTAATTGGGCTTGGTTGTACCAAGTTGGGTTTAGGCAGAATTGGTTGGATCCAATTGGGCCCAAAATCGCTTCCATAAAGCCCAAATGCGACTAATGGACCTTTAAAGTTTAATGGGCCTAAATTGATTTCTGGGCTTATGGGTAACTCCTTGTTTGGATTTTGATTATTCGGTTTGACCCGAGTTGACCAAAAGTCCACTCCTTAAGAAATTAATTAAAAGCCCATTGGACTTTAATTGAATTGACGTTGGACGTTAATCGGCTTTGAGACCCGTAACGATTAATTTGGAATTTAAGTCGTATAGGTTCGTTAATAAAGTGTAATATTTAATTTGGAATTAAATAGTGAATTAGTATTAAATACAAATTGAATTGGATTTAATTATGTAGTTTAATTTAATTCAAGAATTCGTACTTTGAGTACTTATTCGCAAAATGAGTTTGACTCGAACAAAATCAAATCGTTGTTTGAACATTGGATGATCACTAATTATCAGATTAATTAATTTGATTAGATTGATTGATAACATGCTTGTGTGATACATGGTTGCGATGCATGAATAATGTATATCGGATGGATATTAGATGGGTGGGGAAATTTTAGAAATTGTTGTAATAAAATTGATTTATTAATTGGACCTGCGTGTCCAGCCTTATTACTTCCTTATTCTTTGTATTCTCTTCTCACCTATTCCCCTCAATGTAAATGAGGTTTCTTTAGAAGTGTAGTGTAACGGGTAGAAGTAATACATGTGCTATCGGAGAGAGAAAGAGAGAGATTTGATCTAGGATCAATGTGTAAAGTATACATCCGTATATCATTATTATTTTATTCATATGCGCTTTATTATGTGTTTAAAATGCATGTTTAATGGTGTATGATGATGAGACCTTAACAAAGATAATAAATTGGTTTTCAATTTGCACTCGAAAAACCCTCACAAAATATTAAGCGTTTTTCCTTCCATTGAGTGATTCTTACTCAAGATCCGAGACTGGCATTGGCTTGTTGGCCAAAGTCAAGGCCTTTGTCCGTCGAAGATGTGTTTGAATCACGAAAGCTTTGTTCCATATTGGTATCTTGTCCAAGTTGTGGTTTGTTGGCCAAAGTCAAGACCACTTCTTGTCCATTGACATTGATTACGAAGCTTTCCATGGTCAATGGGTCGCGCTTAACTGGGATCTAAGTTTGTTGTGCCAAAGCCAAGGCTTAGTTGATTCAGAGGAAAAAGGTTAGGTAATACATTGGATGTATTGGCATATATAAGATATATGTTTCGGACTTGGATGTCCCCCTACTGGATCTAGGAATTGGATTGGATTCAATCGATCTTAGAGATCTACCTAGTTAATTATCATACAATTTGTTGGCCAAAGTCAAGATTGTGTGATATTTAACGGGATCCTAGCCCGCTAGGAAACACGGTTTCCCGAATACTCGACAGAGGGTTAGAGGCTCACCGAAAAATAGTGGGAGGTAAGAATTGAATTTGCAATATTCGTTTAATTACTTGCCATACGCGCTCAAACAAATATCATTCGTCAAATAAATTAAATGTTAGTTGGACTAATATTTAAATTGTTGTTTTAATAAATAGTTGGACTAGATACAAACAATTAATTATAGTTGATTAAATAGTTGGACTATAGTAATCATTATAATAAATAGTACCTAAATCATTGATTTAATAGTTGGACTATTAAAATCAAGATAAAATTGAAAGATTGACATTTAAAACATAATCCTAGGGAAAATGTATTTAAATGGTTTAATTTTCAAAATTGGGAATAATTTCATGATGGTCCTGGAAAATAATAAGTTACTTTATTTGATAAAATAACATATTATGCCTAAAGCCCGGAGTTAAGCAAATAGTCGAGCATAATCTTTGGAAGATTCATGTGATGATAACTTTAGTGTTTAATCCATTATACTTACCGAAGTAGACTCCTTAATTTCTTTGTCAGAACAAAGGATTAGATTCTTAAAGTATGATACTGAAATTGAAGGATCTTCATAAATCTGTACTTAGATTTTACAAGTACTAAATTGTAATTA